>JAREIK010012127.1:497500-664664 GCA_029783825.1 Sapria himalayana | reverse complement strand
CCATTGCCGGTGTTGCCGTTGCCACTATCACTGCAATAAATCAATTTATCCTTAAGTATTAGGTCTCATCTCACAAGGCAATAAATCACAAAATAACATCATTAAAATACACATAAAAAATTCAAGTTTAACAAAAACTATAATAATTCAAAATAAACGTTAATACATGATATTTTATTCTTGGCATAAAATAGTAATTTTCATCATAGGTTGTATACAAAAGCACGCAATGCCAAGATTATTAAATATGCAACAAAACATAAACTTCACCTCACTAAATCTAATAAAAATTTCAAAATAAAATATTTTGTACAAAAGAATACAAAAATAACTAATCTTTATGAAAATAAAATACCTACAATATAAGTATAATGATAACGACCATACCTAGCACATGAGGTTCCTACTTGACACAGGATCTAAGATAGTTTGATATCTCGAACTCAAGGCCTATTATCTTTGGAGAAAGTTATTTAACATCACACCAAGTCACGACTTGTAATATAAGGACAAATGATATTTACTTGATTGTAACTACAATATAAGAGAAACCTAAACCTATAAATAAAAAATAAAAGACTATGAGCAGCTCATATAGGTTAGGTGATTCCATAGAATGAAAATCAATTGAATCTGCTACAGACTTGCATGCAAATCCGGGCACGGCTATAGCTCTTTCAAACTTGAGCTTCAATACTACCTTCTTACACTCTTCAAACTTCTGGGCAGGATTACGATCCATTGAAAAAAATTTTTTAACCTGATTCATGTTCATCATAGAAGTTATGATGAAAGAGACCCATGGTGTTCATGATCATCAAATATGTTGACTGAAACAACTTCAAACATGGTATTGATTAAAGATGAATGAAGTTTGTGAACCAAGCTTATTGATATGATTGGAACCTAATGAAAGTCCTTCAATGCTTCTTTGTGATTCCCCATGGCAAGATATGCAGCACCTCGTCTGTAATAACCTTGTAATTTCGGACAAATGTTAGGAGGAATAAGAAGAAAAGTATACACAGCAGACTCATGATGCATTATGTGCCTTGGAATAGTAAGAATCACAATTGATAGCCTTGGAAACATCCTCTACAGCACACCCATTTTCTTTTAGTTTGGCATGGGCAATTGCATGATTGGCCCACTACACAACATTCTGATCATGTAAATTGATAGCTTGTGTGTATAGTTCTATAGCACGAGCAAACCTGTTGGCTGAAAAAAAAGATGGACAAACATACATATCAATGTCAATATTGATCGAAATGACAAATCTAGCTAAGATTAAAATTGATGATACTATATGATTAGCCATCATAAAATAAGTGTAAGCAATAGCAACCTTACATATAGATTATATAAGATCTTACTTTAATGAAATGACAATCAATTTTAATATGTTTATATTCTTGTTATATATCAAATTTGAATGCTTAGTTATTTGATTATCATAGTCAAACATAGAAACTCTACCTATTTGATGCAATATATAAATATCAACTCTCATATAACAATGACTATGACTAAGCATTCCACTTCTATATTCTCAATTTAAAATCGATATCTATCTTAATTCCTTGAGGAAAATTTTCTAGGCACCAACATCACTCAGATGGGAACGTGCCGCATGAATCTTGGCAGGCATGATATTTTGTTTTATGAAATTCTCTGATAAATATATGGAATGGAATTATTAAATTATCATACATCTTCTAATTCATAAAATAACAATAAAATTCAATTTTTTATTTACTAGTAATAGTAAAAACCAAATTTTTACTTCCAAAAGATGAACACATGAGCTCAATTAAACTCGAACTCAAAATATTAACAACTTGACTCGAGCTCAATTGAACTCGAACTCTACTCGAGTTCTATGAACTCGAACTCGACTCATATCATTAGCAGTCCTAATTATTAGTATGAACTAAAACTACAAAAATAATAAATTATTATACGTATTATGTTATATGGTTGATAATGTCAATAACACAAAAGAAACAAACATATTGATGATGATGATACTCATCCTATTAAAATAATATTCATTAACTAAAAAAAGCACACCATGATTGATATTTATTGATATTCTAAATCAAAGAAAAAAAATGCATCATGTCATCACCAAATTAACATCATAGATAGAAAAAAAATTCCAAATAATTAAGATCATAGTTATTAGAAACTTGTGATACAAGAAATGATACAATAATACAACATATATTTTTTATGAAATTAATAGGTTTCACAATTTATATCTTATTTTAAAATATATCTTACAATACAAATACCAAACATGATATGACATGTGATACTATGATAAAATAATACATACATTCTCAACTATTTTCTATAATTAAAAATAATCAAATTAATTTTTTCTGTTAAAGAATTTATTATATTAAATATTCAAATATACAAAAGAATAAAAAAATAATCATAAAAAATAAGCAAAATAATCTTATACAAAATGTTACATTTTATTATCATATACTATAATTCATACTTTTAATATATATTTATACAAATATATTTTTTTACATATTTTTTACAACGTGAAAAACCTTATGTTACATGATACGATATAATACATAATACAGAAAATTAGAAAAATAATATACGATATATTTTATGAGCTAACAACTAAGATTATAATGCAGGAAAAGAAAATATGGAAAAGAAAAGCAACACACACACACACACAACTTGCATAGTATTTGAGAGGAGAATGTGAGGGCTAGTGAATAAAACTAAAAAAAGAAAAAGCAAAGAAATAACAACATAAAAGAAATAGCTTAGTTAGTCATCTGCAAACATAATTTCTCTAATTAAAAAAAATACATAGATAAAAGAGAAACACATAAGCCACTCTAATTCGATCAGGATTATGGTTGAGTTTCATAGTAACTAATACACAAGTAATAAACGTGTCCAAGTACATTGAGATAGAATTACTAAGAAAAGTCTTCAATAATCAACCTAGCAAAAAGCTATCCTCTTTCTTTGTTATTAAGATAAGGCATTAGCCTTAAATATCCTATGATATCTATATTCATATCTTCTCTTGAATAAGAAAATTTTGATATGCCACTTAGCCTTTTATTGTTTAAAAAAAGTTATCTCCCCTCATTTTTAACACTGTAGTAGACTAGTCGGACCCCAATGAGAAGTAAAGGTTGCTCGTAGATAAAACTAATCAAAATGAGAAGGGTGACAATAATTGCATGCAATTCTTGCTAGGGTGCTCATAGATAGTAAGAGCTCTAAGATCTTAAGTAGAATATTTATTTTTTATGTTAAATGGTGTGATACTAAATCTCAATCGATTTATTTTGAAAGTAGGACATCCTTAAGAATGCCCTAACTATTTATTTGCAAGGGTGGGAAGCAATCGAGAACAAGGGTGATAGATGAGACATTGATCCACGTTGAGCCTAATATGATAGAGACGAATAAGCTCATTTCCTTGAAAGGTTGTTTAACTAGTTGAAATAACACAAAGAGTTGCCCCACATATTTATTTGCATAGTTGAATGTCAAATGAAAGATGCAATGTGACAAATAAAAAAAAATAGAATTGAAGAGGAACTAGAAGCCTTAAGCACTAGGCTTGACCAATTCCCTTTTCTCTTTGAAAACTTAGGTGGAGGGAAGGGAAGAATAAAAATTTGTTTACCCGATTGGACTATTCCCATGTTACAAAATCTTCTTCTTCAAATGAGCCTTAAAGGGAACTTAGAATACTTTGTTTATTATATTTTTTACACACACACACACACACATATATATATATATAACATATGGGCTAGCTGGCCTTTTGTTTTGAAGAATGAAACCTTAGTTAGGATAACAAAGACAAAGCCTTCCAACATAAGTTATTAAAATATTATTCGATATTACCATCAACAACAAAGCGTGGCTTCTCGCCACATGGCCCCTATGGCTCTTTTAATTAATTGGCCTTGTATATATTATCTCAACATATATAAGAGAAAGACTGATCAAAAACATATCTACAAAGCCTTTGTATATATGATATCATTAAAGGTGAATACAATTTTAAGAAGAATACTAAAATAACCCTACAATGCAAACTTGCCACCTAAGGACCAAGTCC
The DNA here is from genome assembly GCA_029783825.1 of Sapria himalayana. Taxonomy (NCBI): domain Eukaryota; kingdom Viridiplantae; phylum Streptophyta; class Magnoliopsida; order Malpighiales; family Rafflesiaceae; genus Sapria; species Sapria himalayana. Next base: position 660,541 of record JAREIK010012127.1, on the reverse strand, counting down.
ATCACATCATACCACCAACCTCCAATCTATATTATGAAATAACTATTTGTTTTAGAATGAATTTATTATTGTGATTACAATTATTGGGCTATTTTAGTTTGATTATCATTGAATAAGAGTTGGTGAGAGAAGTTATGATGAAAAATGCTATGAAAAACCAAGATCTTTTAATAATGTCATTATTATGCAAAATCAAGACCTCTTTTATATAGTCCAAAACCATGCAAAATCAAAACTCTCATCAATATGTACAATTAGTCGAGGTAATCTTCTTCACTATACACCCACGGAATTATCATAATTATTTCAGCAACAAAAATAACAAAGTAAAAATCAATGAGATTATTAGAGTGGCATTATCTAGTAAATAACACTTCAAATGACATGATAGATTTCACTCAAAATGCAAACATAATTAATGGTCATCAAAACTAATATGATTGTGTTTTAACTCCTTGTTGATTTTTATCTAGTGAAAACCTTCTACTAGATAAAACATTCAATTAGTAATGGGTGTAATAAAGTTCAATTGGATAAATTTCAAACAAGATCCAAAGCCGCATTAATGGTAATTCACATATTGTGGTTATTTAAAGTATCTACTCCTTGAATTGGAGCATGAAAAATGTCAGCACCATACGTTGATATCAATGTGGTGTCTATTTACATTGAGTAATTAGGTAACATAGAATCAACTATGGATAGCATTAGACATGATGACAAACCCTATGGGTTTGGGTTCATACTTTCAAGTAAGTAGACATCAAATACACAAGTTCTAGTTGTAGAATAGCATTAACTAAATAAACAAAATCAATCAATATAAATGATTATAAATTGTTGGCAGAATATGGAAAGCTATATAAATACATATAATAACCATATTCAAAATGATTCAAAAATATAATAATACAGATAATAAAATGAAGTTAAAACCTATATTTGGAGAAACCCCCTACCTCATACTTCTTTGTCATAATGTATGGGATAGAATTCTTGTATAAGAAGTTTGCATAATGAATTAAGGAAACAATAGTACATAATTATACCATCAGTATCAACATCATGTGTAGAAATTTTGATAGAAATTTCAATAGAAGAAATGGTAGAGGAAAGATAGAAAATCATATATGCAAGTTTAGAAATATAAGTAACATGAAATGCTATAATTAAGACAAGTTTGGTCATTTCAAAAAAAAATGCGATAAGTGATGTTAAAATGTTAAAATGAAAAGATGCCTTAGATGTTACAATGATAAAAGAAGAAAGTGTTTTTTTACTTTTTATTGGTAAAAAATTTTGTTGATTATTTGATTTTGGATTTTGTGGTATCATTTCACACTCCTACACAATATGAGACATTAAAAAATTATGTTGTTTGAAATCTTGAACAAGTATATCTCACTATAAAGGAACAATTGGATATAATTTTTATTGGCGATGTCACCTTGAGGATATCAAATAGATCTATGTGATGAATGCATAAAAAAATACATTAACCACCCTTAATACAAAATTTAATGATGACTGGTTGGCTTAATGATGAAGTCCCAATTTAACTTTTAAAATGATGACATGTGGAAATTTATGGATCGACCATGGTTGTTGCTCAAAGGAAGCAAAATTAGAATAATCAACATCACATATATTGGTAATGATACATTTGCTGTTGATAATTCGACAATGAGGTCGATTTGTTGCATTACAAACTTGGACACACGAGTGAAAAATGAGACAACAATTATAATCTAGAGGTAAGCTATCTATACATAATTTTTGTAAGCATGATTTATGTAAAAGTTGTATCTTCAATAATCAAAATGAGTAAGTATTTCAAGAGTTGGAAGAAAACTAAAATTAGTTAGATTAGAATTAGTTCATATAATTATGTATGGACATGCTCTTGTTTCTTATGTTGGGTGATCCCACTATTATGTGATATTTATCGTTGATACAAGCATATAGTATCTTGATGCCTCTCTATCTATTTTAATAATTTTTATGTACAATCTATTCTATCATTTGACTGAACATAAGTCTGTCAGGAACAAATGAGTTTAATCATGGTGCATGGTTCATTGAGAATAAGAATAAATGATTTATATATTTACGAAGATCAAAATTATTTTTTCCAATCTTATGGTATGAATATGATGCTATGATTTTAATGTTAATATTGAGCCACTTAGTTCCAAATGACATGCAAAATATTATGAATTAACTTGATTGAGTCATACATTACTAGTTTCCAAAAAATAATAATAATCTTGTTGTAGTAATTAAAGTACTTTGTTAATCATGTTATTTGAGGTATTCATGAAATAATAATCAAAATAATTTTGAATGCAAAGACATGATTTTCATAAGAATTAATTTCATAGGAAATACACATTTAAGTTACTTTTTTATCCAAATTTTCCTCATGTCCTATGTAAAATGTGATTTATATTTGATAAATCATGGCAATAAGTTTTAAACTAAAATTTGATTATATTTTATTAGATTATATCTTATAATCATTATTTTCTTAAATTAATATATTTTTAAATATATTTTTAGTTATTGTAACTAATCGATGCCTTTTAGATTATCTTAACTTGATCCTAACTTTATTTTAACGATGAATTAAATTATTTTATAGATGATTTTTTTCAAAAAAAAAATTACCAAGTAATATATTATATTATAAATTTGTTGCAACACTTACACTAAATAAGTTTATATTCAAAGAATCATTGATTATTATTTTATGTCTAATTTGACTCAACTAAGAATTTATACAAGCATATAAATTATTTTTATAAAATTACTTTTGTAACTATAAAAGTAGATTTCTTACTCAGATAAACATAAAAGGTTAAGAAGTTGTGATAACCATTCATAAGATATCAATTGTATTTCTCAGTCAAACAACATCATGCAAAATGATAAATATGGAAATATATGTCATTCCTTACTATATGTGGCACATTTCCATCCTTTTTATTTGTGAATTGACAAATGAATAACACATGATATAATGAGAAGATTTTATCATTCAAGGATCGCTCATCTATAGACCATGACACACCTTTAATTTAATAAATTGTATAAAATATTAAAATAAATAGTGCTTAAAATATATCATTAAAGATTAGCGACAGAAATTATAACTAACCCGGATAGCTAGGGAAAAATCTCTAGTTAAATGCATATATTTTGATAAAATAAATATTTAAAGAATTATTGATTCTAATTGTATAAAAACTAATAAAAAAATAAATTCATATAATTATTTAGTGATGAATTTTAATTAGATAGGAAAATTCCTTCGCTAAATCCATCGTTAATAATTAGCTAGGAAAATTACATCACTAAATCTGTTGCTAATCAAAGATTTAATTAGCAATGAAAAATCCGTCGTTAAATCCATCGCTAAATCAAGGATTTAATTAGCAAGAGAAATTCCGTCGCTAAATTCATTGCCAAATTAATGATTTAATTAGCAAGAGAAAATTCATCGCTAAATTTATTGCTAAAACAAGGATTTAATTAGCAAGAGAAAATCTATCGCTAAATCTATTGCTAAATCAAGGATTTAATTAGCAAGGGAAAATCCGTCGCTAAATCTGTCGCTAAATCCCATGCTAAATCAAGGATTTAATTAGGAAAGGAAAATCTGTTGCTAAATCCATCACTAAATCAATGATTTAATTAGCAATGAAAATTCTGTCGCTAAATCTGTTGCTAAATCAACGATTTAATTAGCAAGAAAAAATCCATCGCTAAATCAATGATTTAATTAGCGAGGAAAAATCCGTCGCTAAATCCGTCAGTAATTTCAAGCTTTTATTAGTGAGAGATATTCCATAGCTAAATCCCCCACTTTTCTTGAGCGGAATTTACGAAAATCTTCCGTCGCTAATCCGTCGTTAAATCCTTCACTAAATCACCCGCTTTTCTTACGAAATTTACAAAAAATTTTCCATCGCTAATTCGTTGCTATTTTTTTTCAAAGAAAAATCATAAATCCCTTGCTATTCCCTAGCTAATCCATCACAATTTAGCTAGGGATTGATCCCTAGCTAAAATTCCCTAGCTAAAATGATTTTTTCATGTAGTATTTTATTGTCTTAAAGTTGAATTTTCTATTTCCAAATTTTTTTGAGTTTCGATTTTTATAATAATGGGATCAGAGGTAGGGTCTAGAAGGTAACTTTTATGATTAATATTTGTCTAGGAAAGTTCTTTCAAAATGATGATAAGAGCCTCAAAGTTTGTTGTTTTTAAGAGGGTGTTGCATCTCTCTACTTACCTATGACCATTTTTGGTATATTAATAAATATTTATTATTAATCTCAGTTACTATTCACTATAGAAGTGAAATAAATGACAACTAAATTTGAAGTAGAAAAATTCAATGAGTATAATTTTTCATAATGAAAAGTAAAAATTAAGACAATGTTGAGGAATGATATTGGAAAAAGGCCCACTGAGATTCCCGAAGATAAGTAGAATAAAATGGATGGTAATGTATTTGCTGATCTGCATTTGGTATTAGCTGTTGGAGTATTGTTGAGTGTGAAAAAAAATAATACAACAAAATATAATTTGGATACTCTCACAAGATTATATGATGTGAAGTCACTTTGCAATAAGATTTTCTTAAAGAGAAGTCTTTACTCTATTTTCTCAACTTACTATGTACGGGTCATTAAATAGAAGACGTTGAATGTGGTGAGATTTTATTTCAACATCTACCTAATTTATATGATCAACTCATCATCAAACAGATAGATGATATTTTAATAGATAATTTTATCTTCAATAATATTGCCTTTGTCATCTTAGAAGAAGAAAGAAGATGCAAAAACAAGAAGGATTGATATGCAAATGCACAACGAGTAGAAGCATTGACGATGAAACAAGGAAGATCAATGGAGCTTGACCCCAATGCAAGTCAAAATTATGTTATACAAAATCAAGAAGTAAGAATATTGAGTGTTACAATAATGGCAAGAAAAGATACTTCAAAAGAGATTCTTGGTTTTAAAAAAAGTGGGGATAATGAGTTATCAAATACTCAAGGAAATATTATAAGTATCAATTACGATGACAACATCTTATACTGTAAAGTAACAATGATAAATGAAAGTAAAAAGAAATTTGGTGAAACATGGTTGCTAGACTCAGGAGCTTCATGACACGTGATAGCTCGAAGAGATTAATTTCACATATATAAACCAATCTTAGGAGGTCCTATGCATATGGGTGATGATTATGCTATGAAAATTGTTGGTATTAATACAATCAAAATAAAAATGATTAATGGTATGATTTGTACAATATAAGAAGCACAACATGTGATAGTTAAATGAAATGAGAATGAGATGATAAAAATTATTAGAGATATACTTGTGGTCATGAAGCGAGAAAAAATCACGATGAATTTATTCATGCTTAAATGAAAAATAATATAGAAAACTAATGCATATGTTGCATCAATTAAAAAAATAAAAGATTCAATGATGATGTAATATCTTAAACTAGATCATATGTCAGAACATGATTTGAATATTCTCTATAACAAAAAACTACTTTTATGGCTCAAATTAGTAAAATTACCTTTTTTTGAGCATTATATCACAAGTAAGTAGAATAGATCAGCATTTAGTAGATCAATTGTACGAAGTAAATATATTCTAGACTTGATACATTCTAATTTATGAGAATCACTGGAAATATTTTTTAGATGTATTTAAACTATCACTAATACACTTGATCTCATAAGAACTCTAAAGTTAAATATACTTAGTCATGATCACTACTAAGATGATTGATCAATAAAAAAGTTTGTCATATGCATCTTCTTGGGGTTGGTAAGGAGGGATTGGGGGGAGGGTGAAAAAAAAATTTATTAGAAATATTCCAAGGATGAGCAAAATATTTTATATATTTCATTGATGATTACTTAAAAGAGATATTGAGTATATCCAATCAAGAAAAAGTCAAATATGTTTCCGATTTATAGACTTCAAAGCATAGGTAGAACTTGACTCTAAGAAAATGATTAAGTATTTTCAGACTGATAATAGGAGAGAGTATATAGATGGTGAGTTTCTTGCTATATGTATGCAAAAAAGTATTAAATGATAGTTCATAGTCACATACATGTTGTAATAAAATAGAGTAGTAGAATGATTAAATAGAACTTTTATAAATTGGTTGAGAGTAATGTTGAGGACTATAAGTCTACCTGATTTATTTTGAGCAGAAACAACCAATATTGTATGTTATGTGACAAATAAGTCGACATCAACTATGATTGATTTGAAGATGCCATTGGAGATGTTAACTAGTATGATAGAAGATTATTCTACTTTACATTTTTTAATATCCTATATATGTGATGTACAACACCCAAGAAAGAACAAAGTGAGTTCCTAAATCTAGAAAGTATATATTATAGGGTGTGCAGAAGGAGTAGAAGGGTATCGCATATGAGATCCCACTATTCATAATATAATTATCAGTAAAAATATAATCTTTATAAAAAATTAACTACAAAGAATTGATGATAATAATAATACATTGAAAGAAGCTTTGAGAACTACCACTATGCAAGTTTAAAATAATCAAAGACAAGATATTCCAATATCTACGAAGAAAGAACTAGTGCTCAAAGTACAAGGGCAAGTCAAGCTTGAGGCTTCATAAGTAAGTCGGTCAACATGTAATAGCAGGCCACCAACTTGGCACTTGGAGTATGTTATGGAGAGTAATATTATATATTATCTTTTAACAGAAGATGAAGAACCTTCAATATTTTATGAAGCTTTAAATAGTTTAGATACATCTCTATATATGACAATAATGGAGGAAAAAAATGAAGTTATACACAAAAATAAAACTTAGAAACTAAGTATGATTATCACTAAGAATAAAAACTATTGGTAATAAATAGATTTACAATATCAAGTGTGATAACAATGATTAAGTAGAATGGTATTATCAAAAATTGGTGGTAAATGGATATGATCAGAAAGAATGCTTTGACTTCAATGAGATTTTTTATCTGATAGTTAATCTTATAATAATCAGAGTATTAATGACTTTGTTTGCTATGTTTGATTTACATTTAGAGTCGTTAGATGTAGAGGTGCCAAACGGGTTTTGTTATGCCAAAACGGCCTATCTTTTCAAGGCATGGTCATTCCACCATGTCATGTAATGTATGACATGGTTAAATTCTTGAATTGTTCCAAGCATGGCATGGTGGTGCATTTCACCAACCCATCATGACACGGTAACATGACCGAGTGCATGACTATTGAAAACCTTGGTGATGCATGGCTAGTAGATGTACGTGCATGTGGATGACAAACAACAAATGTAACCATGTCGTGCACGGCACGACATGGTTACATTTGTTAATTTTTTTTTTAAAAAAAATTGACCAAGTTCTCCTTACCTATTTCAACAAATAACCATGGCATGCATGTGAATGGTTACATGATCTATTTTTTTAAAAAAAATTTAACCACATGATGGGGACCCCGTTAAGTGATCACTTGGGCTAGTTTAATGTACCACTCGGCAATGCACATGGGTAATGCCTAGCCCAATAAGAGGCATGTTTGTGGATTGTGCAGTGCTGAACTAGGCGGGGCTGCAGGCTGTGCCCATGCCACCTGACCTATTTGATGCATACAATAGACTCAGATCTCTATATGGGTTAAAACATATACCAAGGTGTTGGCATAAGAGAAGTAATTCCATCATTAGCCTTGGGTACAATAGACTCAGATCAAACCATTGTACATACAACAAGAGGTTAGAGGATAAAAATGATTTTATCATTTTATTATTATATGTAGATGACAAGTTGGTAATAGACCTCAACAAATGTCGAATCCAAGAATTTAATGCATGTTTGGCTAGGGAGTATGATATGAATGACTTGAGATTAACAAACAATATTTTAGGGATATAGATTTATCAAGATAGAAATAATAAGAAAATTTGACTTTCTCAAGAAAATTACTTTAATAAGATTTTGCAAAGCTTCAACATGTAGGTAGTAAGTCAATTTCGACCTCACTTCCTATTAATTTCAAGTAATCCTCAAGTATATATCCTAGCTTAGAAGAAGAGAGGAATAAGATGTATAGAGTATCATATGTATCAGTAGTGAGAAATTTAATATTTGTAATGATTTGTATAAGACCAGATATTATGCAAGAAATGGGTGTAGTTAGTCAATTCATGAAAAATCATGACATATAACATTAAAGTATTATGAAGAGGATTCTCAGATATATTAGAGGAACCACAAAATGTTGCATTATATTATGGATGTTCTGACTTTATTATTAGAGGTAATGTTGGTGTAAACTATACTGGAGATATTGATAATAACAAGTCTACCACAACCTATTATGTCTACTTTTATGACATAAGCAGAGCATGTTGCAGCTATACAAGCTAGTAAAGAATAAATCTTGTTGCAAATTCTATTGTAAGAGCTTGGACACAAACAAAATAAAATTACTTTATTTTGTGATAGTCAGAGTGTTCTACACTAAGCAAGAAATCTAATATTTTACTCGAATATAAAGTATTTTAGAGTACAATATTATTTTGTACGAGAGAAAGTTGAAGAAGAAAGTGTGGAAATGAAAAATATTCATACTGATGAAAACATACCGGATATTTTGATCAAACTAATCAACACTAACAAGATTGAATGGTGTAAAACTTCTGGTAGCTTTGCAAGAATATAAGCAAGCATAGACAAGTGAAAAAAGTGATTTTCAAGTAGTAGAATATAATATTAATGAGGGTAGGTAGAATATCACATTATCCACATTGAAAATCTAATAGGGATTTCTGATCTTTTTCTTCTATAAAAGGAAGCACTATTTATTTTATTAAATTTCAATCTCAATCTCAATTCCTTGAAATGCATCACAATCTCAATTCCCTTTTAGCTTGTATTTCTTTTATTGTATTATTTATTTTATTGTCTTAAGAATTGAATTTTTTATTTTCAAATTATAATTGTGTTCTATTTTTATAACAATAAACATAACTATTTATATTTATATATAATGTTTTTTGTATGTTTATATTTATATATATTTATATATATATATATATATATTAATTCTATGATAATTAATTTGTTGTACGTATTGAGGTGACAAAGAATTATTTTGCATCATTGAAGACATGAGTTTGAATCCTAATTTTATCAAATTAAGTTTTTCTAAATTCTTTATAAAAATGTACAGGGTTTATGATTCGATAAACCTATTTCATAATTAGAAAACAAATTTTATTTTATTTTTAAATATGAGAGGATAAATTGGATTGATTTATTTTAATACACTAAAACTTAATTATTTTCGAGTTTGATAAATTATTTTAATTTACTTATGTTTTAATACACCAAAACTATATTTGTATAGTTTTTGTGTACTAAAAAACAAATTTCCTAAAATAATGTTTATCATCAACAATGTTTCGCATATTATATTAAGGGTATTGTTTTTTGGTGCACTAACCAAAAAATATTTAAAAAATATGGAACCCATCTTTTAATATTTAAAAAAGGCATCAAACTATAAATAAATTAAAATTAGTGCACTCAAATACATTAATCTTAAACTACTCTTCAGTGACACTCTCGGTTGCCTCTCCCCTCGCCCCTATTCCCTTTCCCTCGCCCTCGTCCTCACCCTTGCTCCTCACCCTCGCCCTCACCCTTGCTCCTCGCCCTCGCCTATCTCCTTGCCCCTCTCTTCTCGCTCCTCTCTCCTCTCCCCTCGCTCCTCTCTCCTTGCCCCTCTCCCTTGCTCCACATAAAGCTCTATGGAGCTTTCTGGATGTCCTCGCGGGAGCTCCATCGAACTCCACAATGGAGCTCAGTTGAGCTCTACGATGGAGCTCCATCGAGCTCTACGATGGAGCTCAGTTGAGCTCTACGATGGAGCTCCATCGAGCTCTACAATGGAGCTCGAGGAGCTCCATGATGGTGCTCATGGAGCTCTATCGAGATCTGTCGAAGTCCAAGATAGAGCTCCATCAAGCACCACGATTGAGCTCTAGTGAGCTCCATGATATAGCTCCATCGAACTCTACGATAGAGCGTGAGCAACTCCATGATGAAGTTCATGGAGCTCGCTGGAGCTCCATGATGAAGTTCATGGAGCTCGCTGGAGCTCCATGATTAAGCTCAACAAAGCTCCTCAAACTCCATTGTAGAGCTCAACGAAGCTCCGTCATGGAGCTCCATCATGGAGCTCTACTGAGCTCCTTTGTAGAGCTCAAGCGGGGACCTCCAAGAAGCTCCATCAAGCTTTCCATAGAGTAGGGGAGATGGTGAGGGCAAGGGCGAGGACGAAGGCGAGGGGCAAGGGCAAGGACGAGGGCAAGGGACAAGGGTGAGGACGAGAGAAAGGGGAGGGGCGAGGGGGATGGCAAGTGAGAGTATCAATGAAAGGTAGTTTAGGATTAATGTATTTGAGTGTACTAAACTTTAATTTGTTAAGAGTTTGATTATTTTTTTTAAATATTAAAAGATAAATTTGCTTTTTTTAAATATTTTTTACTGAGTGCACCAAAACATAATTCCCCATATTATATTTAAAGAATTTTCATTCTTTTTATTATTTGGGTAGGCAAATTTGAAAAACTAATAAAAAAATATATGTTGGAATGTGGTTAGCTATAATAGAATGTATTTAGAGCGATCCTAACATATATATTTTTATGGGGGAATTATTTTTCAGTGCATTCCCCCCAAAATATTTAAAAAACATTACCACACTATTAAGAAATTAAAATTTGGAGCACTCTAATATTTTAATCCTAAATTTCCCTTCATTAACCTCGCCATCTCCCATATGCCCTCGCCATCTTCCATATCCCATCGCCCCTCACCCTCTTCCATGTCCCATCATGGCATCGCCCCTCGATTAGGAGCTCATCGTTGAGGCGTTGAGCTCGACGGGCTCCTATCAACTCTTGGAGCTCGAATATGACCTCCACGAGCTAGTTGTCGAGCTCTAGGAGGTCTTCATCAAGCTCAACGGGCTCCCATCATCTTCTAGAGGTCAACGACGAGCTCCATCGAGCTCGACGACGAGCTTTATCGAGCTCGATGACAAGCTACTGGAGCTCGACCACAAGCTCTTGGAGGTCATCATCGAGCTCTAAGAGTTGACAAGTGCCCGTTGAGCTTGTCGTCGAGCTCCTAGAGCTTGTGGTTGAGCTCCTTAAGCTCATCGTCAAGCTCCAAGAGGTCGTCGTTGAGCTCCAGGAGCTGATGAGAGCCCATCGAGCTCATGGTTTAGCTCCAGGAGTTAGTTGTCGAGCTCGACGAAGAGGGCAAGATGCAATGGGAGAGGGCGATGGTCCTAGTCAAGGGGTGATGGGAGAGGACGATGGACAATAAGACATGAGAGAGGGCGATGGTCCTAGTCGAGGGGTGATGGGAGAAGGGAAGGGGCGATAGGACATGGGAGTGGGCGAGGGCCTATGAAAGAGGACGAGATGTTAATGAAAATTAATTAGTGTGCACTAAATTTTAGTTTAGTAATTTAATGAAGGATTATTTAAGATTAATATATTAGAGTGCCCCAAATTTTAATTTATTAAAAGTTATTTTTTTTATATTTCGGAAGAGTTCACAGAAACATATTCTCCCTATTTTTATTCTGTGCCCATAAAATTAATTAAACTCCAACTGCTACATCAGTTGTAACGTTACTTGGATTAGATGGAAAAGCATCCACAAATACTTTTTTGGCCCCCTTATCATCCATTCAATTGCAGCTTACACACTCTTTGTAGCACCATCTTTGAAACTACAGACGCATCCACAAATACTCTCTTGCCCCCCTGCTCATCTGTTCCATCGTAACTTACCCATTCTTTGTAAAACCAACTCTGAATCTATAGAACACAAGCATCAATGAAGAATGTGATCGTTCTATGATTTTTGCCCAACCCATTTGGGAAGAGAGTGAGGACTGCCTTAAACATCAAAGGTGTGAAATACGAGTATCAGGAAAAGGATCTAGGGAACAAGAGTGCTCTTCTCCTACAGATGAATCCCATACACAAAAAAGATACCAGTTCTGATCTACAACAGAAAGCCAATATGCGAGACTCTAATCATGGTTCAGTATATTGATGAGCTGTTCCTTGGAAAATGCACCCTCCTTCCCTCCGATCCTTACCGTCATGCTAAAGATCGTTATTGGGCTGATTATGTCGATAAGATGGTATGTTTCCTTCTAATTTGTTTTCAAATAGCATCGATTCCACTTTTCATTGGCAATATAATAATCATTATTTTGATAGGTAAATGATTTTGGGAGGAAGCTACGGACGACCAAGTTAAGGAACTAGAGATGACAAAGAAAGGCTTTATCGAATACTTTAATATTCTTGAATGTGAACTTGGAGACACGCATAATATTGGAGGGGAAGCCATCGACTTCGTGGATGTGGCTTTGACCCCCTTCTATTCTTAGTTTTATTATTTTGAATTCAATGCGAACTTAGAGATGGAGCCTGAGTGCCCCAAATTAATCGCATGGGCCAAGAGGCGCATGGAGATAGAAACTATCTGTCACACCTTCACTTAGAATGTAGGACGTTCTAGAAAATTACGAAGAAGTCCACACTTGTATAGAAGGAATGAGATTATCCTAGATTATTCTAAAATTCTCTATACTTATAGGGAACCTTTAAAGGTTCTAGAACCTTCGTTATGCATGTATTTAAAGAGGAGGTGACCTCATTTGTAAACCACCAAGTTGAGAGTTTCTTGTAAGATTTCATTATTCAATAAAGTATTTTATTTATTTTCAAGTGTTCTCTCAAATTCTTTTTGCTTCCAAGTTGTGGGTAGATACCATGCATAACAAGCAAGGCGAAAGTAAGGCTGACTTAACAACATAAATGAGTTAAGTTATCTAAGAGCCGCACGGAAACTTAGCAAAAAGACTAAGTCCGTGATAGTTGGTATCAGAGTCAGGTTGCAACATATAAGAGTAACCTGGTGGATATGATGTCCAGCTCTCATTTTGAGGAAAATACAGAGAAAGTTTGGGGAAGAGATCTTGATCCTCTCAGTAAGGGAAGGGGAAAGAAATGCAAGTCTCATGATCCATTCAGAAGCTTGGACAGTTGAGTGACACGGTTAGACGTCGTCATGGTAGACACCAAGGAGGTGTTCGATCTCATGGAGCAAAGCATGGAGAAGGTCATAAAGGATTTCAAAATGCAGATCCTAGACCTTCAAGAAGGGATGCAAGGCTCGCCGATCCCAGTGGTGTCGCATGAAGAGTTTATGAAGATCATGGACATTCTCACTAGCTTAGAATCAAGGGTGGAGGTCTTGACCAAGCATGAGAAGGAGCTGAAACAAGAAGTGACAATCTACAAGATGACATTGTCGGCTCGGGTTATGTCCACTCATGAGGCCCAAAGGGTGGATGTGCCAAAGTCTCATACTTTCATGAGAAAATGAGATGCTAAAGAACTAGATAATTATTTGTGGCACATGGAGAAATATTTTGAGACAATATCACTAATTGATAAGGCAACAAAGGTACGCATTGCTACTCACTATCTCACTGATAATGCAACTCTATGGTGGCATATAAAATTTATGGAGATAAAAAATGGGACGTGCACCATAGACACATGAGTCGATTTCAAAAAATAGTTTTATCTAGAAGATGCGGGATACATAGCCTGTAGAAAAATTAGGCATCTCAAGCACACAAGATCTATTCGGAACTATGTTAAGGAATTCTCTTCCTTGATACTCGAGGCTCCTGATATGAATGAGAAAGAACTCCTCTTCAATTTTATGGAGAACCTGCAAGGTTGGGCCAAGCAAGAATTGAGGAGATGTTGTGTCCAAGACTTATCTATGGCCATAGTAGTAGCAGAGTCACTCATGAATTTCTGAAGGGGAGACTCTTCTCAAACCAATCCATTCTTCAAGGGTAGTCATGCCGAAGGTGGGGGAGACAGGGGATACAAAAACTATAATGCTAAGGAAGGATCAAGAGCGACTTCTACCAACAAAAAAGACAAATGTGAAAATAAGCACAGGGATTTTAAGCCAAAAACCAATTGCTTCCTCTCTGATGGACCACACTGGGCATGTAAATGTCATAAAAGAAATGAACCATATGTCATGATCGAGAGGGAGATTGAACAAGAGGATGATGCCTCTCACATGGGGTCAATGCAACTATTGAATGCCTTCAAGATCAATCAAGCTAAGGAGAAGCCTCAAAGTAGGGGACTCATATATGTGGAGGCCAAGGTGAATGGGATGTCTACTAAGGCCATGATAGATACCGGTGTCACACATAACTTTGTCTTAAAGGAGGAGGCAATGAGACTCATGCTCTCAAGATCCAATGAAGTAGAATGCTTCAAGGTAGTAAACTCCACTGCCAAGCCATCACATGAAATAGCTCATGGGGTGACCATGAGGATTGGGCCTTGGGAAGGCAAGGTCAACTTCACGATGGCAATCATGGATGATTTCTAGATAGTGATCAGGATGGATTTCCTTCACCAGGTAAAAGCTGTGCATATATCTTTTCTATGTTCGATGGCTATCTTAGAAGATGGAGCTCCATGCATGGTTCCTACAATCATCGAATGTAAAGCTAAAATACTTATGTTGTCGACTATGCAATTGGAGAAGGGGTTGAAAAAGAATGAGTTGACATACTTGGCAACCTTTAAGGAATACCCTATGGAAAATTCTATTTCTATGGAAGTCATGAAGGTGTTAGACGAATTTAAAGATATAATGTCATCATAGCTACCCAAAAGGCTCCCACCCAGGAGAGATGAAGATCACAGGATCGAGTTGGAACTAGGAGCAAAACCCCCTGCAATGGGGCACTACCAGATGGCACCCCCAAAATTGGGGGAATTAAGAAGGCAGCTGAAGGAATTATTGGATGCTGAATTCATCCAACCATCTAAGGCTCCATATGGTGCATTGGTCTTATTCCAAAAGAAGCATGATGGGTCACTGTGGATGTGCATCGATTATAGGGCGCTTAATAAGATAACGATCAAAAACAAGTATCTCATTCCTCTTATTGCTGATTTATTTGACCAACTTGGTAAAGCATTGTACTACACTGAGTTTGACCTTCGATCGAGGTACTACCAAGTAAGGATAACTGAAGGAGATGAGACAAAGACCACATGTGTAACAAAGTATGGCTCTTATGAGTTCCTAGTGATGCCCTTTGGTCTTATTAATGCACATGCTACATTTTGCACTTTAATGAACAAGATATTCAATCATTTTTTGGATAAATTTGTGATGATATATCTAGATGATATTATTATATATAGCCACACATTGGAAGAGCATGTTAATCGTCTAAGGAATGTGTTCCGGCTACGAAAGCAAAATAAGTTATACGTGAAGAAGAAGAAATATTTCTTTTCCATTGATGAGGTGGGCTTCTTGGGACACCACATCAAGGGTGACAAGCTCGTGATTGATGAAACCAAGATCAAAGTCATTCAAGAATGAGATTCCCCTACTAAGGTGCCACAACTAAGGTCTTTCTTGGGCCTAGTTAACTACTATCGGTGGTTCATCAAGGGATACTCAGTAAAAGCAACTCCATTAATATACATTCTCAAGAAGGGTAAAGCATGGACTTGAGATGAAAAATACCAGCAATCCTTTGAAGACTTGAAGAAAGTTATAATTAAGGAGCTGGTATTGGCACTACCTGACCACACCAAGGTGTTCGAGGTACACACTGATACTTCTAACTTTGCCATTAGAGGGGTTCTCATGCAGGAGAAATGCCCCATAATTTTTGAAAGCCGCAAGTTCAATGATACAGAGAAGTAGTACACAATCCAAGAGAAGGAGATGATGGCAACATCCATTGCTTGCGGACATAAAGACACTATTTGTTAGGATTACATTTTATAGTGAAGAGAGATAATGTTGTTACTAGCTATTTCCAGGCCTAGAAGAAACTAAGTCCCAAGCAAGCATGGTGGCAAGACTTCATGGTAGAGTTTGATTACATATTGGAGTACAAGCCAGACATAGCTAATCACGTAGTTGATGCCTTGAGCTGCAAAGTAGAACTAGCATCCATGACTAGCCAGCCTCAGGGAGAGATGATAGATCTCATTTAGGAGGGGTTACAATATGATGTAATGGCCAAGAGTATCATCATATTGGCTCACGAGGGAAAGACTAGGTAGTTTTGGGTAGATGATGATTTGCTCTACACAAAAAGAAAGCAACTCTATGTGCCAAAGTGGGAAAGCATCAAAAGGAATCTTATCAAGGACTGTCATGACTCCAAATGGGCTAGACACCCAGGACAACAACGCACAAAGGCACTACTAGAGTCTGTCTACTACTGGCCACAGATAAGGAATAATGTGGAGACTTATGTGAAGACTTGTCTTGTGTATCAACAAGATAAAGTGGAGCAACATTTTCCCAAGGGACTGTTGGAGCCACTTTCTATGACAGAGCAACCTTGGAAATGTATCACTTTTGACTTCATTATCAGCCTACCCAAATCTAAGGGAAATGGATCTATCATAGCGGTAGTGGATTAATTTTCAAAGTATGCTACATTCATAGCAACCCCTAAAGATTGCACAACAGAAGAGATTGCCAAGCTATTCCTCAAGAATATGATAAAGTATTGGGGGCTACCTAATGTTATCATTAGTGATCATGACTCAGGCTTTGATGGAAAGTTTTGGACGAAACACTTCAAACTCATGGGCAAGAAATTTCATTTCTCTACTAGCTTTCATCCTCACACTGATGGGCAGACATAATGGGTGAATGTATTACTAGAGCTATACTTGAGGGACTTTATGAGTGCCAATCAAACTACCTAGGCCAAATTGCTAGATATGGCTCAGTTCTCCTACAATCTACAGAGAAGTGAAATAACTAGGAGTCCATTTGAGATAGTCATGAGACAACAACCAATGACTCCTCACACCCTGGCCAGAAGATACACAGGGAGGAGTCTATCAGTCTACAAATTTGCTAAGGGATGGCACGAGCAATCTGATATAGCATACTCATTATTAAGAAAGAATACTAAGTGGGTGAAGAAATGAGCTGATAAGAAAAGAAGGCATGCATAATTTCAAGTCGGAGACTTAGTGTTTGTCAAGCTTCTACCACAACAATTCAAGTCCCTTCAAAAGGTGCACAATGGACTTGTGAGGAGGTATGAAGGCCCCTTTACTATACTTGGACGAGTTGGTAAGGTATCTTACAAAGTTGAGTTACCACCAAGGTTAAAGATTCATCATGTTTTTCATGTTAGCAATCTAAAACTTTATCACGAAGATAAGGAAGATCCAAGCTGAGGAGTCTCTATGAGGGCACCCACGATAATAGTGACCTTCTATGATAAGAAGTTGACTACATCATGGCGGATCGAGACCTAAGAAAGATCAACTTTCGGTCCAACAAGAAATACTTAGTAAAAGGAGGGGACTGCCAGAAAGTGAAGCTAGTTAGGAGCCAGCTAACAATTTGTGCCAGTTTCTGGAACAAATCAAGCAGTTCCAGGTAGATAAATTGACGAGGACGTCTGCAGCATTGGTGGGGGAGAATGTCACACCCTTACTCAAAGAATGCGGGATGTTCTGGAAGATTACGAAGAAGTTCACACTTGTATGGAAGGAATGAAATTATCCTAGATTATTCTAGAATTTTCTAGAGTTATAGAAAATATTTAAAGGTTCTAGACCCTTCTCTATACATGTATTTAAGGAGGAGATAACCTCATTTGTAAACCACCAAGTTGAGAGTTTCTTGTCAGATTTCATTTTTTAATAAAGTATTTTTTTTATATTTTCAAGTATTCTCTCAAATTCTCTTTGCTTCCAAGTTGTAGGTAGATACCAAGCATAACAAGCAATGCAAAAGTAAGGCTGACTTAATAATATAAATGGTTTAAGTTGTCTAAGTGACACAAGAGAACTTAGCAAAAAGATTAAGTCCGTGACACATCGCTACTACTGTTCTGGATCAAATAAAAGTTTATGAGACTTCATTGGTGCTGAAGAAAATATTAGGCATCCCTATTATATTTTGATTACAATTTCGTGATACAACAAGGATTACAAAAAACCAAAAGAAGAAGAAAAAAAAAATTGTCAAGGTAAGATAACCAAGCATAATAATCGCAATATCTAAAAAATGACAATCACTCAATTATGAAAAAGAAAAATAATGCTTATATATCACATATCAAAAAACACAGTAAGAGTCAAAAAAATAGGATTACAATCCATGCCATAATTTTTCAACATTGATTAAATATATTTGGTTTGACACACTATTACACTACTTGAGTCTTGAATAATTTTAAGTCCTAAGAAGTGGTTATGTGAGCCTAAATCTGACATTTCATATTTATCTAACATGACATGTCTAAAGGCTTTACCAATTCAGATTTGCTACTCATAAAGATTATGTCATCTACATAGATTGACACAATCAATATTTCAGAATTTCCATCTCTCTTAATATATAGTGTCAGTTCACTCATACTTAGTTTGAATCATTGATTCAACAAATAAGAGTTTATTTTTTGATACCAAGCATAGAAAATATGTTTCAGCCCATAGAGTACATTGTTTTATTTAGAAATACAGTGCTCAGCCCCTTGTTTTACCAATCAAAAGGGTCATTCTATATAGAACTATTCCTTCATATTACTATTTAAGAAGGTAGATTTTATGTTAAGCTGAAATAGAGCTCATCCTTTCTATCCATGTAGGGCTATTAGAAACCTCACATTCTCTAACCTTGCTACTATAGCAAAAGTTTTGAAATAATCTTTATCAACCCTTTGGAAATAACTCTTGGCCACTAATCTAGCCTTATATATGGGTTGATTATTTTTTGGTTGATTCTTAACCTTAAACAGCCACTTAACTCCAATACTATAGTTATTTTGGGGCAAATCTACTAATGTCAATTGTTGTTTTTCTCTATGATAGACATTTCTGTTTTCATTACATCAACCAATATTTGGTGTTTTACTACCTCTTCATAGTTGAGGAGCTCAACTGAGTGGTAATTATACCATCAATATATCTCTTCTAATGTTTTATACTTAATTGATGTATTAATTTTATCATGTATTTCTATGTTTACATCTAACTCAAAATAAAAACTAGAATCATACATTGACTTGATTTTAATATTATTATTTGCTAAAGAATCTAGATTCTATCATTGTATATTGATTTTTTGTACATCAATATTTTGCATATTGCTTTCCCATTTAGCATTCTCATGAAAGATTACATCTCTGCTTACCAGAAATATTTTTGTTTCTGGTGAATATAATCTGTAACCCTTAGATTACAAATGATATCCAACTAGCAGTATATCATTTATGACCTTTTCTCCAGTAAGGGTGGAAACTTGACTTATGAATTTACTAGAGGTTGTAAATTCACAAATATATTATGATTTCAAGACATGTTATTTGAACAACCACTATCTAGAAATTATATATTCGGAGAGGGATTAATCTTGGTTTTTGACGCATAAAATATGTGTTCTACATAGGGTGTTTTCTCTACTCAACTAGCATATTGAATGTGTTTTAACCAACAATATTTAGAAAGATGCCCAAACCTTTTATAGTTTAGGCATTAGTTCTTAGTTTTGAACCAACACTCTTTCTTATTGTGGTTATTTTATTGCATTTGTTGCAAAAAATATGTGAACTCCTCGAGTGAGATAAGTTTGATGAAACAAAAGATGCATGACTTTAATTTTTATCTCTTAACTTATTCTTAGTAATATATCTGGATATCTTCTTTCTGCTTTGAGTTTCTATCACCTGATTATCTCCTTTAACACTTTGTGTCTCTCATCTTGATTGCATAATTCGACAATAGTCTCTACTCTTTTGAGTAATCAATTTTCATAAAATTTCAATGAGCGGAGGACTTGTTGAGTTGTTAATTCTGACAAGTCCTTTATTTCTTATGGGGCCAAACTTGTCATGCAAGCATATATGCAATTTTTCTACCATTTGAGTTTTTGTAATGCATTCACCATGGATCGTAGATGTATATGCACTATATATCTTCACTATTAATATTGTATATAAATAATATTTGTCTATTTATAATGTGTGTATGTGTTTATATATATACATATATACGCACATAAAAGTTTTTATGTTTTATTGATCTCAAAATATATCAGAAAGAAATTATTTCTAAGATATTTGTATTATAATAGTTTTTGACATGTCTCAAAGAAAGAAGATGTTAATGAAAGGGTTATGGGTTAAATACTCTTAATGTGTAGATTACATTAAATCAAATATATGAATAGACTTTAAAATATTGTGGTGGATCACTTGTCATTGATCTCCATTGAACGTATCTATCTAAACCCTATACCGATGAAAAGTTTTTGGGTGACCCACTTATAGTTGTGGTATTGCTTCATTAACATCTAAGAATTGGATTGTGTGTTCAACTTCAAATTACATCATGTTGTCCAAGAACTTATTAGTGTTTTACGTCCTAATTAAATTAAAACAATGATGAACTTGTTTTATTTTTTAAATACAATGTCAAGATACATTTGAGTCAAATTGTGTTTCTAATTTTTCATGTACTAAAATATAAATATTTAAAATTTTAAAAAAAAATAAAATTTTAAAGACGTTTTGTTTAAATATTTTCTAACTAGTTCACCAATTCATAATTCTCATAAATATTTTTATGTTGTCCCACATAACAACTTTGAAATATCACCTAATACGACCTTTTTAGTATTTTTTCCAATTTTATTAAAAGATACCAAATGAAATTAATATTATAAATTAATCAATTATAAACCAATCTAAAAAAAAGTATTTAGTTATGACTGTACCAAAACCTATTTATTTAATTATATTCCAAAAACTAATTATTTTATTATATTTTATTGTATGAAAAACTATAAGACGTGGAGTCGTGATATAAATGCAAAAATATGAAGAGAAATATAAACAAATTAGTAAATAAAGATTTCTACTCTGGGCACACCAAGGTACAAAAAGGAATCATTCTAACAAACGAGCAAAGTTGATAAAAACAAAGACATCATGGGAACAAGATGCACTGCATTAGACATACCGAGGTTGCAAGACAATGAGATGATGTTATGTAGATCGATATCAATTATTACTAATAATTTTCAACAAACAATGAACATGAATGTGTCATACTTACTCTTCTCTCCATTCCATTTCCATTCAAGAAGCAAATTAGTAGATTGGATGTCATGGGAAATCACCGAGATGAAAATTCCATGGCACGATTTCTAGGTCTCTACCCCAACATGAAGAAGAAGAAAAATGCAAGACATAATAATTTTTTTAATTAAATAAATGTGAATTAGAGACAACCCCACCATCTCAACCTTGAATTGAATTCACCGAACTGTTATAGCCATACAAAACCCTAAAGGGTGATCAAATGCTATAAACACCAACTAAGTCCAAGTAGTACTCAAACTTAGCAACAGGAAGTGGCTTGATTAACATATCTACAAAATTATCTAAGGTGTGAACTTTATGCACGATGATCTCATCAACTGCAATGGTATATATGATGTAGTGGTACTTCACACTAATGTGTTTTGTCTTGGAATGACATGCATCATTTTTGGTAAGATGGATAGTACTTTGACTATCATAAAACTCAATGGTAGAGTGTTGTGCAACACCGAGTTCAATAACAAGACCTCATGACCAAGTGGCTTCTTTCACATCTTTAGTAGCTGCAACATACTCTACCTCTGTGGTAGATAATGTAGCAATGGATTGCAATGAAACTTTCTAACTGATGGAACTGAAACATAAAGTGAAAATGTAGCCAAAAAGAGGTCTTCACTTATCAAGATCATCACCATAATCAAAATCAACAAAACCAACAATATCATGAGATTTAACAGTGTGACAGTCAAACACTAAGCCAATATCAGGAGAAGTCGTTAAATACCAAAGAATCCATTTAACAACATCCCAATGAACTTTTCCAGGATTGTGCATATAACTGCTCACCAAACTAATTGCACAAGCCAAATCAAGTCTAGTGCAAACCATGACATATATAAGACTACCAATAGCTCTAGAGTAGAGTACACTAGCCATGTACTTTTTTTTGGTAGTTCCTAGGCAAAGTTCATAAGACAATTTGAAGTGAGGAACAATAGGAGTAGAGACAGGCTTGCTAAAATTCATATTGAACCTTTCATTAACTTTTTCAAAGTATTTCTTCTGAGACCAAAACGATGTCTCAGCTTGTTGATCTTGATGAATCTTCATGCCAAGGACCTTCTTTACAACACCAAGGTCCATCATTTCAAATTCATAACTAAGATGAGACTTCAAATTGTTAATCAAGGGTTTGTCACTTGAAGCTATCATCATATCTTCAACATACGGTAGTAGGTAGAAAAATATATAATTGGAATTCCTTTTGAAATAAACACAATTATTATAATGACTCCTAGTAAAACCTTGTTGAATCATAAAGGAGTCAAACCTTTTGTACCATTGTCTCGGAGCTTGTTTTAGACCATATAAAGATTTCTTTAATCTACAAACACAATGTTCCTTGCCATGAATCACTAATCCCTCAAGTTGAGACATATATATTTCTTATTCCAACTCTCCATGAAGGAAAGTTATTTTGACATCAAGTTGCTCCAACTCCCAATCAAACATAGATACAAATGCAAGGACTCGAATGGAGGTATAACACCCAACATGTGAGAAAACCTCATTAAATTTGATACCTTCCCATTGATTAAAGCCATTAACAACAAGGCGTGCTTTCTTTCTTGCATCTTCAACCTCAGGAATTCCATTATTTGGCTAGTAGATCTATTTACAACCCAATGGTCCTTTGGCAACTCAACCAAATCCCAAATATAATTCTTGTGGAGGCTTTCAATTTCTTCATGCATGTCAAGTTTCCCATTGGATGAATCAGGACAAGAAATGGTTTCAGAATAAGAAGAAGGTACAACACCTTCAATAATTTCTTGTGCAATTGTCAAAGCACAAGCAATCACACTATCATCATATCTGGAAGGTCATCTGATTTTTCTCCTAGTTCAATCTTCAACAATATAATATATGTCTTGTTGTGGTTGGACATGACTAGTGGTACTAGGTATTAGATCATGAACATGATTATTAATGCTTGGTTGTGTGCCCGATGAAGAAACAAGATTATGAGGGACTGATGACGGTAAATCCACCTCCACCTTCTCACTAGTGCAATCTTGGTTACCTGCACTAGAAGAAGCAAAAACAAAATTTTTTTTCCAGAAGAATGAAATGTATTTTCATTAAATGTAAAATCCCCACTAAGAATATTTTTTTGAGACTTGGTCAGAACACCATAAATGATTCCTTTTTGCTTCCGAAGCATAACCAAGAAAAATGCATTTAACAGCTCTTGATGCTAACTTCTTGTAATCATTAACATGAGTATAAATAGGACAAGAAAATACTTTTATATTTACAGTGACCAATAGGTTTACTTGATCAAACTTCTTCTGGATTTTTTAAGTCAATGGATGAATGTGGAGATCTTTTCACCAGATAACAAGCAGTGGAAACTACTTCAACCCAAAACTCATGAAGATGTCACAACGCAACATTTGAGAGCATACACCTAGCTCTCTCAAGAAGAGTTATATTTAAATGCTCAGCAACCTCATTCTGAAGATGCTTTCCAACAAGCATCTTGTGTCTTGCAATACCATTAACAACACAAAACTCATTAAATTCTAACTCACATAATTCTAAACCTATCAGTTCTAAGCTTCTTCACTTTTTTCTTGCTTTGATTCTCAACAAAGAACTCTCCACTTCTTAAAAGTGGGAAAGGCTTCATTCTTGTGCCTTAGAAAATAAACGCAAACTTTCTGGGAAAAGTCATCAATCAGAGTCATCATATAATGTTTACCTCCAATAGATGCGACTCTTGAAGGTCCTCAAAGATCTGAATGGATATAATAAGGATGCCTTGAGTATGCTGTATTGTAGTAGAGAGGCTAACTCTTTTCTGCTTTCCAAACACAAAATGTTCACATAACTCCAATTTTCCTAGACCATTACCAAGAAAACCTCTCTTACTAAGCAAATTCATACCTTTCTCACTTATATGGCCAAGACGCATATGCCACAAACAAGTGAGATCATCATTTGACACTATGGATGAAGAAATAGTAGCTGAACTTGTTACAATTAAACTTTGCAAGACATACAGGCCATTAAGCCTTTTTCCTTTCAACGAAACAAAAGCACCTTTGGACACTTTCAAAGATCCACCTTCAATAAAATACCTATACCCAAGAGATTCAAGAATACCAATATAAATAAAGTTGCATTTCAAATTAAGAATATGATGAACATTTATCAATGTTCTAATGCACTTATCATGAGCCTTGATCTTCACCCTACCAACACCAACAACTTTACGTTCATTGTCATTTCCCATCAAAACAACACAAATGATTCACTGGCTCATATGTGACAAACCAATCCTTGTAAGGACACATGTGATAGGTACAAGCAGAATCTAGAATGTACTAGGTCTTGCTCCTCTTTTCATAAGTAGAAACTATCAAAATATTAGATTCAGATTTAGACTCTACAATATTGGCTTCATCGGTGGCTTTCTGAGGCTATTTTGCATTTCTCTTCTCTTTATTTCTCATTCTTTAACTTATAACAATCAAAAATTTCATGTCTAGTTTTATTGCAATAACGACAAGTCATATTGGAATTATGTCTCTTATATTTTGATCTAGATTTCTTTTTGTCAGTACTCCCCTTTTCCGAAGATCTACCTCTAATTGACAAGCCCTCGGCTATATCTTCAAAATGAACTTCAAGGTCAATTTTTTCTTTGGACAACAAGTTAGACTTGACATCCTCAAAAGACAATGTATCATTGTTCTCATATAGCATAATTTTTTTAATTGTTTATAGGTAAAAGACAGAAAGAAAACCATCAACACAATTTTATCCTCATCATCAATTTTAACTACAAGATTTTCTAGATCAATACAAATATTTTTAAATTCATTAAGATGAGATTGATTAGGAGTACATACATATGAAGCATGTACAATCACTCTTTCAAATGTAACTTGTTCGCTAGACTCTTTGCCATATAAAGAAACTCCAGCTTGAGCCAAAGCCTATCGACAATACTCTTATGAACCACCTTGCAAAGAACTTCCTTGGATAAATAGAGTTGAATTGTGGATAGTGCCTTTAAATCCAATTCATCCCACTGATTGTTTGTCATCAAAGTAGGTGTATTGGCCTTTTTCATTCAAAGCCTTTTAAAGTCCATTTTGCATGAGAACAACTTTCATATGAACTCTCTAGATACTACAACTAATATTGCCATCAAATTTCTCAATATTGAATTTGGTCACCATAGACATAATGAACCAAACCCTTTGATACCACTTGTAAGGTGTGGAGTCGCGATATAAATGTAGTAGCGTGAAAAGAAATATAAACATATTAGTAAATATAGATTTATACTTTGGGCACACCAAGGCACATTAAGGAATCATTCCAACAAACAAGCAAAGATGATAAAAAAATAGATGCCATGGGAATGAGGTGCACTGGATTAAGCATACCAAGGTTGCAAGATGATGGATGATGCTTTGCAGATCGATATGGATTATTGCTAATAATTTTCAACAAAGAGCAAAGATGAGTGCATCATCCTCACTCTTCTCTCCATTCCATTTCAATTCTAGAAGCGGATTAGTAGATTGGCTGTTATGGGATATCACCAAGACGAGAATTCCACAACATTATTTTTGGGTCTCTTCCCCAACATGTTGAAGAAGAAAAAAAAATGCAAGACATAATAATTATTTTTAATTAAATATATGTGAAATATAAACATACTAATTATTTAGGGGTTGTTTGATAACGCACTTAAAATCTTCAAACTATTGAAAATTAAAAATTTCAATGGTTTGAAATTTTAAGTGTGTTTGATAAAAAAATAATGAGAGCTAAAAATTTAAATTTTAGTAAAAATTCATTGAAAATTTTAAGTAGGTATAGGCCTACTTAATGTTGAAGGTTGAAAATTTTCAACAAAATATTTTTAAAAAATTATTATTTTATTCTTTTTTTTTTAATTTCTTTTTCGTTTTCTCATTCAAACTATAGTTCAATTTGTAAATCTATCTCCTCCTCCTCCTCCTTTCTCAGTCACCACAAATCCTAACTCTAACTCTTTTTCATGATTAATTTAAAAGAGGAAATAGTAAATCAACTAGTTGTTCATTAATTTTTATTTTTATATTGAAATTTTGGATAATTTAAAGAGTTTAAATTTTATTAGTTATTTTTTAAATAATTTTTTTTTTTTTTTTGATTTATGATTTATTTATGGATATGTTTTTAGGAATTTTATTGTTTTTAATAATTAATAATTATTGTGAAAAAAAAAATTTATTAGAAATTCTATTTATCTTGGATAATTTATAACACAATGATAAAAATGATAAATATGTAAAATACATCATTTTTAGCACTCAACATTTACTATTATCAAATAATATATTTATATTCAGCATTCAATTAACAGTAATTTATCAAATAATTTTTCAATACAAATTCAAAACTTATAAAATTCAGCCTTAATTTTTTAGCACTTATTTTTCAGTATTTAATTTTTTCAGTTTTATCAAACGGGCCCTTAGTTATATGAATGTACCAAAATCTATTAATTTAATTATATTCCAAAAATTAATAATTTTATAATATTTGATTGTACCAAAAACTATTTTTTTAAAGTACAATAATATTTAATTTAAATAGTGACATGAATAATAGGGCCAATTTCATTTTTATTCTAATTAATATTTGCATTATTCTTCCTAGATTTAAAATGAACTAGATTAATTTTTACAATTGTCTACAATCTCATAACTTATTCACAAACATAACACTACACGATGAATCAACAAGATAGAAATGATCAAAATGAAGTGATCAATAATAACAACGAAAAATATGAAATTATGATAAAATCATATATATTACATATGTTGATCACGATTTCCTATATCAAAAAAATGTGTTTGAGCACAACTATTTTTAGTTAGAATTAGAATGATTTTTTCTACTCATTGCCTAATGGCTCATGTCATGCCTTGTAAACAAAAAAATAAAGAACATAGTTTTTTTTGTGATTTTAATTTTTTTATTAGTTTCCCAAATATTAATGTTAGATTACAATTAACCTTTACATAAAAATATAAAGAAATTTTTATTAGTGAACTCATAGTTAGATCCCACATATTAATCAAGTCAATGTGCCCATAGTGCAACCCAGGAGCATTGGGTTGGGTTGGCCAAGATACATATTTTTAAAAATATGTAAAAAATTATTAAATTGTACATATTTTTGTTAAGTACAGAATTCCATTAATATAAAACCTATTTTAAAATTCTAAATTAATGACATTTATTTTTGATATAAATATTTTATTATGGCATCTTAAATCTTATATTTACCAACGTAACTAGAAGTAATTTTTCAAATTTAATAACGTGGCCATAATTTCCCATCACAATGGTTCATAGTTTCTTATGAGGATCAAAATTCCAACTTTAAAGGATGCATAACTTTAATATCATGCCAATCATATTACCACATCATTAGTAAAATTAATATTATGTTAAAATTAGATTATCTTTAATAAATGTAGGATTATAAAAAAAATAAACATTCAAATAATGTTAAATTAATAGGATATTAATAATTAAGATTTCTTCTTCTTTACAAACATTGGGAAATCAAAATCAATATGTTGAAAATAATAAAAACTTGTAGAATATGATTCATTTAGAAATATAAGGTGAACGACAATGTTTAACAATAGACTTATGAATGGAAAATTTTATTTCACTATATGTTGCAGCATAAATTTTTTATATAGTCTAGCAAATATACTCCGTGAACACCAAATGAAGATAGTAGATCATTCACAAGTAAAATATATTATAATTAACAATGTACTTAAAATAATGACATTCATATTTTTCATCATTAGTATTTGGATCTTGTAACAATTTGTTGAACAACATCTTGTAACATATATATTCAATTTTTCCATCACAATTCTTTTCTGAAAATTTATCGTGAAATATGCAGCACCAAGATGAACAACTATCAATTCAAAAAGTCTTCCCCATGTCAATTGCCCAATCTATCATTTTTGAGAGACTACATACATCCACCAATGATGAGATCACAACTTTCACACCATGTAATCATATGCATAAATTAGCATTCAATTATATCTTTTACCACTTATTATGTCACTTTTAAGATACTTAAAAAAGTATCTCATACATTTTGATAGAGAGAATTTTCTGACTTTATATATCTAAAATTATTCTCCCTCATTCTCAAAGACAAGGAATTAACTTGACTCAACTCCTTAAGGAATGAATAATGCATAATTGGACAAATATGCAAGCTGTATTCCTAAAATAAATTCTTTATATCATATTGCACAAGTAGCACTAGTTGATCAAACTAGTGCATGTTTACTTCAAAATTTAAGTAGCACTAGTTGATCAAATAATTATTTTTATATATCAATTTTGCATGTTTACTTACCGAAGAATGTCATGTGACTTTTGTAATGCTCTCATGATTTCTAATAATCCTTTTTTAGTCTTATGTAATCAGAGACAAAAAATGGAAATCTTATTTTTAATTGATGATCTAATTATATATGATAATGAGTTAATTATCAATGGGGAAGAAAGAAGTTAGGACTTAGGTATAACATCTATGATAATTAGGGTCATAATTTTTTAATTACATATGATTTTGCACAATTGGTAAAACTATAAAATTCTTTATAGATTATCCTATATAAATATTTATTTGATATTCATCCAAATAATTTTGAATCTTTATCAAAACATATCATCAAATATTCATGATTCAATAAACTAAATTGAAATATTATGCATTGGGAGTGAATCTATGAAAATAATGTAACTCATTTAGGATCTCATTTTTAAATACAAATTTAGAAATTTCACAACTTGATCAACTATAAAATTTCTATCTATTTAATTTATCCATATCCATTACACATACCCTGACTACCATCCAAATCAAGCTATATTTTCTTTCCTAACTTCTAGACTAGGCTAATCCATCCTAGTGGATGATACTAAATCCTATACTATAATTGTTCAATAAAGATAATTCTTGAATGCACATGAATATGAAATATCCAAAGTTAAATGTTTAGATATATAATTTGATTTTGATCTCGCCTAGTTGGAAAATCCAACAAAAATGGCACTATTGTTGGTGATAGTTTTCAAGTATTAGATTTATTAATTTTTTTATTTTTGTGATATTTGGATATTGACTTCATAATCCACTATAGATGCATGGAAATCATGTGTGTGTGTGTGTGCGCGCGCGCATGTAACTAATGTTTCAAAAAGTTGGTGTGTACCAATTGGTGGTGAATTTCAAAAAGGTAAGTCACAACTTGGCTCAATGAGGAGGTTTGCTCAACTTGAAGTAGATGTAAGGGAAAAGATAACTTCTATTATTAGAAGGTTGGAAGACTTGGATATTAGGGAACAATATGCAAAGATATGAGTAGATTTCCACAATTATGATCAACTTACCAATTTGGTGGGCATGTGATAGAAGAGTGCTTTTCTATGTCCAAGAAGAGAGAGAGGGAGAGAGAGAGAGAGAGAGAGAGAGAGAGTTGTAGCATAATCAAGCCAATGCTAATTGGGAGTTTCAGGTAAACTAAAATTTTCTCATATGTTAATACATACTATTCTAATTTGGAAGAACTGTCAGTTATAATTTAGAGGAACAGTCAATTATAATTCTCTGCATATATACTATTACTCAATAATACTCACTAAAGAAAGACATCTTAATTAACTTAAGAAAAGATGTGAGAGAATTCAATTCTAAGCAAGAGGCAGTCAATCTTAAAGCCCATCAACTAATGAATAACTTAAAGAATACTCTCAAAAGGGAGATGAACAGTTGGAAAAAACATCTCTTTAAAAAGGTTGATAATATTAAGTATTATGTATTGAGACTTTTATTTCCTTTAGTACAAGAATGGGAAATTCCTAATTCAACCTCAATTAAATATGATGAATGTCCATGTGGTGGGAAGTTGAAGAAAATCTGTCTCTAAGATTAATCAACTCCAAGTTATTATGATTTTGAGGAGTAGTAAATAATTAAAGTTGCCAACACCCCAATCCAAAATTAAAAATGGAGGAAAGATAAGTTAAAAAAAGGTGAATAAACTTGAAAATTTAAAAAAAAAGTTAAAGTAAAAAATTTTGCAAGCACTTATGAAAATCTAATATAAATAATAAATAAAGAAGATATTTTGAAAAAAATAGGAGCAATTAGAATGGTCACCATTTTCACAAATATTGAAAATAAAATAATGGGAATAACTTAAGTAAAAAGCATCTACAAATTTGAGAAAGGGGGGAGCCTATAAATAAAAGAAAAACCCAAGGGCGTTTACTTTTACTGATAAAAATCCAAAGAAAAAAATTTCAGATTAAAAAATATAGAATGAAGATAGGATTGTGAAGCAATCTTTTGCAAATGCACGTCTAGGATATAATAGAGTTAATTATGCATAAAAAAATCTTTGAAGAACTAAATCAAAAATGAATTGCTTGGTAAAACAAATATTTTTAGTTACTTAGTACAAAAAGTAACTAAAAATACTTTCAAATTGTGTCACAAAGTCAAAAACATGGAGAGTCCAAGTTTCAAAACCCTAAGAACTATAGTAACATTTGGAGCTACCTGCTCACAATGGACAAAGGCAAGCATGTTGTTGGTAACAAGATGCATTTATGGAGTAATGGAAAATCAATGTAGCACATAATCCTTGTAAGATAGATGGAGTGAAAGTGTGTGAAGATCAATAATCAATTATGCGAAATCCACACAGGAAAAACATATTCCTTTAAGCATATTGAAGAAATAAAAGTCATAGATAATTGCGAAGCTAAAGTAAATTGTTATCCAAAGCTTATTGAAAGATTTTCAATAAGGATAACAAAAATATCAGTCTTCAGAAGTCATTAAACATTCTTTTTAAAGGAGAAAAAACAAAATATGAATATTTATTTAGTGAAAATCAAAATAAAAGTAATTACTAGGCATCTCTCCTTCTATTAACAAAAAAAAAGTACACAGAAGAAAAAGAACACATCTCGGTAGAGATAGAAACTGAAAACTGGGTTCAATGTTTAATGTTTGACAAAAAAATTATATATACACAGAAAATTCTGATTCTATGTTTAGTGCTTCAAAAAATAATTTTTATGACCACATAATACCAAAAATAATTCTCTTACCATTCTAACTCTTAGAAAATGATACAACATGTCTTTGTGGACCATGGAAACACATAACCAATGTTTGAAAGGCTTTATATAGTGCACAAAGACCCTAATTAAAGAAATAAACCAATAAAGAAATCCAACTTAGCAAGAAATTCAAACCCAAAGAGGAAATACATGCCTAAAGTCTCATAATTTTTTTTATATTGGATAAAATGGATTATTCGGTCTTGTAATATAAAATATGGAAGGTAACAAGAAGTAAAATTTTGAGGTTTTGAATGGACAAAGGCAAAGTGGAATGGATATGTGTAGTTATAGGAATGAAACAAATATGAAGGAAATAGAGAAAAACTCTAGAGAGAAGAAGAAAATATTTTCTTTTCCACAACCCTTATAAACTCTTCTTCATCCCCTTCTAACTAAGAAGTGATTAATTTTAAAAAACAACCTTTAATTCATGTGTTTAATGTTCTGAAAAAAGGGCTTATGTGGGTATAGAAAATTAAGGAAGGATATGTCTTCTTCTGACACTCAGAAATTGAAGCAATCTGCTTCTATGGAACAATTAAATATAAGGAGCATACATGGAAACACAAGTCTAGTTGTTTCTATGGACACGGAAAATCAAAAATATTCTTTTATCAAAACATTCAGAAAATAATGCAATGTACTTATGTGGAACATAGAAACATAGAATCCATGTTTGAAAATCTATGTTTGGTGTGTATAGATTTGGTGCACACAAACATTGAAAGTGAACCAACAACTAAACCTATTGTGAGCATAGTGTCTTTTTTTTTTTGTCTATAATAAATTGATGGAACTAAACACACGAACATCATGCTAAAACAACCCAAGAAGATAAGCATGATGGGTTTTTAGTTCCAAAAAATTAAAATAGAACAAGGAAGGTGTTAGGATTGCCCAGTTTTAGGCAAACCAAAATATAATGTGTTTTTTTTTTTTTTGGTTAATTTAGTTTTTTGTGTGGGCTTGTTTTAATTTATAAATGAGAGTTAGTGCTTTCATTTAAAGTAAGTTTATATCAAATTTAAATGGCTAGTTTCTTTTTTTATAAAATGATATGTGTACATAGAGAAAAATATATGAAACTTTACTATAATGAAGGAAAATTAGAAGAGAATAGGAAGCACATTCATGGATCATACATAAAAGTCATTGTTTTTAGAAAAATAGGTACACTTCCCATTTTGCATGTAAACAAGAACTCATCCCATTTCCCATTTTTGTGAACAATGTGTGCGCATGTAGCATGAAAATGGGAACTCATCACTATGTGTGCATGTTTCTATTTTTGTGAACTATGTGTGTGCGTGTAGTGTGAAAAAGAACTCATCAGTGTGTGTCCATGATTCTGTTTTTGTGAATAATGTGTGTTTGTCTAGTGTGAAAACAAGAATAGGTGGATTCCAATTTTCATGTCTATTTTGTGAATTGTGTTTATGTGAATTGAGCATTCTCGTTTTGCTTTTGTGCTTGTGTTAGAGAAAAATGGAAACACTTACCATTTTTGTTTTACACATAAATTCGACCTCACATATTTTTATTCTGGACCTCTATTATAATTTATAGAACTTATTCTAAGTTTTTATAATATTTAATAGGTATAGTTTATTCTCTTTTCTATTCATGTTTACGAGGGTTATTGGATTAATGCAAATTTTATGTCAAGCCCTTGTAGAGTTTGTGTGATATTTTGAAGAATATTATTATTATGTTTGTGTTGTGCTAATGTTGTATTCATGCTGTGCTCATACTATGCTTGTGCCATGCTCATGTCATGTTTGTGTTGTGCTCGGGTTGTATTCATGTTATAATAGTAGTTCTTAAAGTTCTTCTAAAATACTGGGTCTAGAATTGAAGCACAATTCTATGTGTTTTAAAATACTTCTACATTTTTTATAATTTATATTAATTTGGATTTTGGGACTTTGTGTGTGTGCGTAAAAATTATGTTCATTTTAGAGGTAGAATATTTATTGTGGTTGTGTAATATTTATAGTGGTTTATTTTTATACTTTCTAGCAAAAGCAGAGAAGCATATATATATATTAGACAGTCTGAAATATATTTATTTACATAGTTTTATAAAAAATTTTAGTAACTTAAAAGTTTATTTTTATTCCATTGTATATTTTTAGGTAAATTTTTTAATAAAATTTAAATAGTTTTAAAAAGATTAGAAACATCAGATCAACCTAACAATTGGACAAAAAATTTGATTCGTTACTATTCTTGATTTTTTGGGCAATATCTTGGTTGATTCCCAATAGAACATAACAAGGAAGGAGATCATGTGAACTTGAGTGAGTTCTTGAATAGTTTTCTAGAAAACAAAAACCCCATGAATATAACCCAAAGCCTCAACATTGTTAAATCAATAATTGAGGTGTATGAACTTTTTTTTCTTATCTCAAAAAATATAGTTTTAAGAATGTTTCAAATGAAATACATTATCTTTGTTAATCTATGTGATTTAAAATACAAATTTTGCAATGAAATTTAATCTTTCAACCATTTTTTTAGTGTAGATTAGAAAATTAACATTCCCAATACTCCACTATGTCCTAGAATCAACATCCATATCATGTTTCTTATTGGGAGAATTGCAATTGCCAAATCCATGATTCTTTCCATTACAATGGCTATTGATTTTCATAAACAATTTCAACTGGTTCTCAAGATTTCATTGATCATGGGATATGGTTGGTGGCAGAGCATGATGCAGCTATTTAAGGATTATGTTACAACGTGCAATTAATAAAGAGAATGACATCAATTGTGGAGATGCCTAGTAACGTATGTATGTTCTTTGTAGTGATAAAACTAAAACCCGAACATTAAACAAACTTATCATTGACATAAATCTCAAAGAGGTTTGTTGTGGATGATATTGTTTATGTATTGATATATAGTGATGTTTTTTTAATGTCTTTTATTATCCATCCTCTATATGAATAATTTTCAATTATGCTTATAATAAGCATCATTGAAATTATCTAATGATGACAACTTGACAAGTATAGAGCTTCATTGAAATTGCCTAAAGATGATGCAAAGAAGTGTGTCATTGAAAAAAGCACGACTATATATCAATCATTTTTATGACAGACACATAAACAATGCTTTTAAGAAATGAAAAAATTATGTTTTGGTACACTCCAAAAAAATAGCTAAAAAAAAAGAACTAAATGTTAATAATTTTTAAAAAAATACACCAAACTTTTAACTAATTAATTTTTGTTGCATTCAAATAGAATAATCCCAAAATACCCTAACATAAGTCCCAAACACTTAATTATTAATAAATTTTCAGTTCCCCTCCCTACTCGCCCCTCCCATGTAACTCGCCCCTCGCGTCCCTCCCCTGTAACTAACGCTTCACCCCTCTATCCTCTCTCCTCGCCTCTCTCTCCTCACCTCTCTCTTCTTGCCCCTCTCCGCTGTAACATCATCGATGCCTGTAACTCCATTAAGCTCCTTGGTGGAGCTCCATCAAGCTCGATGGTGCTCACTGGAAGCTCATGCAGAGCTTCAATAGGTCATCGAGCTCCTCAATGGAGCTCGATGTGCTCCATCGAGCTCTTCGATGGAGCTCGATGTGCTCCATCGAGCTCTTCGATGGAGCTTTATAAGTTCCATTTAGCTCCTCGGTGGATCTCGTGAGTTCCATTGAGCTTCTCAATTGATCATGTTCATAAGTTCCATCAAGCTCCTAGGTGGATCTCGTGAGCTCCATCTAGCTCCTCGATGTGGCTCGATGTGCTCCATCGAGCTTTTTGATGGAGCTCGATGTGCTCCATCGAGCTTTTTGATGGAGCTCGATGTGCTCCACATCTAGCTCGTTGGAGCTCACTAGGAGCTTGTGCAAAGCTTTCAGGAGGTCATTGAGCTCCTCGATGGAGCTTGATGTGCTCCATCGAGCTCCTCGATGGAGCTTGATGTGCTCCATCGAGCTCCTCAATAGAGCTTGATGTGCTCCATCGAGCTCCTCAATAGAGCTAAGTGTGCTCCATCTAGCTCCTCAGTGGAGCTTGATGTGCTCCATTGATCTCCTGGGTGAAGCTTGATGTACTACATCAAGTTCTTTGATGGAGCTCGATGTGCTCCATCGAGCTCCTCAGTGGAGCTCGATAAGGTCCATCGAGCTCCTCAGTGGAGCTCGATAAGGTCCATCGAGCTCCTCAGTGGAGCTCAATAAGGTCCATCGAGCTCCTCAGTAGAGCTCGATAAGGTCCATCGAGCTATTTGGTGGAGCTTGATGAGGTCCAACGAGATCCTCGATGGAGCTCGATGAGGTCCCTCGAGCTCCTCAATGGAGCTCGATGTGTTTCATCAAGCTCCTCGATAGAGTTCAATGTGCTCCATCTAGCTCCTCAGTGGTGCTTAATGTGCTCCATTGATCTCCTCGGTGAAGCTTGATGTATTCCATCAAGCTCTTCGGTGGAGCTCGATGAGGTCCATCGAGCTCCTAGGTGGAGCTCGATGAGGTCTATCGAGCTCCTAGATGGAGCTCAATAGAGCTCCGTGGAGCACATCATGTGTGTGTGTGTGTGGGTAAATTTCTTTAAAATTTTTTGATTTTGAAAATTTAATTCAAATAAAATATTTATTTCATTTATATAAAAACTCACACACATATATACATAATGCATGTGTGTGTAAATGTATTTAAAATTTCTAATAAATTTTGTTTTTAGAATTTATGTTGAAAAATACATATATGATTAAAATTCATATATATTTATATATGAAAATATCATAAATTTTATTTGTATAATTATATTGAAATAAAAATGCAGTTGATAAATAGATAATATTTTATTTTTCTTAAGAAACTATGTAAAAATATTATCGTAAAGATATATTTCCACTTAGAATTTATTGTTATTAATATGTTGTTTTGAAACTATAATATTCATTTATTATGTTGTACATGTAAATACATGCCTTTAATGTTTTGAGAAAAATATATTAATTCATTAATTATGTTCAAACAAATTACCATATAAATGAGTTTAAATTTCTATAAATTATTTTGTTAGTATTGAAAATAAAAAAATAACCATATAAATATATGAAATTGTTTTCTTAAATAATTATATTTTGAAATTATTTTCAAAACAAATCTCTAAACCATATAATTTAATGTAATTAATAATCAAACTCAAAATATTTATTTGTTTATAATAAATATAACACATTGCATGTTATTAAATGAGGTGCAAATTTTATTATGTAAATGAATTTTATTTTTAAAAATTCATCTTTGTAAATACAAATTGCATCACGTAGATATTATATCATTTAAAAAAACATTTATTACACACACATATTTAAATTAATTTTGAAATTTACAAACTCAATTTCAACCAATGAACATTTTATTAAAAATGAATTATACTTACATTGTATTAAGCAAAAAAAAACATACAAACCTAAACATATATAAATAATAATGATTTATACAAATATTAAAAAATACAATTAAAAAAACATTTAAAAGGTTGGAACACTTATATTTAACTTCCTAAAATACATGGATACATATCATTAATTTATACAATATCCAACAAAAACACATATTTGATATTAAGTGAAATAATATCCAACAAAAATATGTTAACCAAATAAAATGTCATAAACAAGAGTTAAACACGACAAATCTAAGGGCAACAATGAAACAAATATAATGCATCAAACCATATAAAATGTACAAGTATTTTTATTGTGTTCTTCCCTGTTGCATCTTGAAAAATACACCTTTCATTTGTTCATCATTTGAGACCCAATTTGTTTTTTATGGTCTTCCAAGTAATGTTCTGACTTAGGAGGAAGTAAAGAGAAGTAAATTCCACCAAAAAATCATATACAATACCATCTTCACATACCGATAACATGTCTTGTGTCTCTATTCTTGAAAATAAGTCTGAATATATTAATTCTTACTTTGTAAATTTATAACAATCATCAACAAAAGCAATCACAGATTGACCTATTGATAGTAAAAGTACACATGCATGCTCACATGAGATACCTAATATTTGGCAAACTCTATAAGTACATTTCCTGTTAATAATTTAAACATTAATGTAAGTTGACCCAATAAAAACTCCAAAAATGTCATTTATAAATTGAGAAATTTGTAATACTTTTCCTTTGGAAATATTAGACATTACTTGATCTTCAATTTTAGGGCCAATGTTTCCTTTCCAACTAATAGTCTATTCCTTATAATTAACCAATATCGCTTCTAACTTTGTCATATGCTTCATCAAAAAACTACAAATTGAATAATGTCATCCCACTCAAATCCAAGAACTAAAAGATTCAGCAAGATTAGATGTCATTTAATCCCATATTTTTTTGTAAATTTGGACATGACCCAATGTTCTAGTTTATTTGATTCAACCCAAGTTGTTAAATCTTCATTAAACTTTCAAAGTTTTGTGAAATATTTATCATAATCATAATTCAACCTTGTATATGCAATACTATCTAGCCAATTGAGAGCATTCTCCTTCCCCTTCCTCTATTGAATATTATGTTTCCCAAAATAATTAATGAATATTTTTTTTAAAATGACAATAACAATATGCATATTTTCATTACCAAATAACTATGCAACTACATGCAAAAAAATTGGATGTCTATAAAATATAACAACAATATCTCTGTCATTAATAATTAGTTTTAGAATTTCTAAAAACCAAAATCAATTATCATAATTCTCCAAACTTATCACCCCACAAGCTAAAGGAAACATCAAATCATTGGTATCATATATTATTCTAGAAAATAGAGTTCTACCAAAGGGCCCACTCATATGAGATGAGTCAATAGCAATAATTGAATGACAACCCATAACAAAACCTTGAATAAATATAGAATGCGCAACAAAAAGTTGCTCAAAATGCCCATCTTCAGAATTAGTATACTTCACAATACTTCCTGGGTTAGTTTAAACAATACGCTCATAGATCCAAGGTAACAATTTATAATAATTATATGGAATTCCAAATACACAATTTTTGCCTTCTCCTTTACATATCATGCATGATTATAAGAAATATTCAATCCATGATTTCGAATAAAATCCTTAAATATTTTTTCAGGTAGATAATCCAAAGCAGATTGGATAAAATTCTCAATGATAACTGATGATCTACTAGGTCAAATAACAAGCACAGATATAATAATATCTTCCAAAGAATGATTATGAATATTATTGAAAGTAAGCACTTGAATAATTTTAGAATTTTCAATTGCTCTACAAGTAATTTTCCAAGGATAATCATTGACATTGCATATCACACTCACATGGCTTAGGAAAATTCTTAAATTAATATTTAAATCTTTTAGTTAAAGATATTAAGTAAACTGCATCACGAAATTTACTCACAATCGAAAATGTTTGCCTTGACCTTATAACAACATTATCATGCTAAGTTACCTCAAGCACAAAGCCATATACTTCAGCACATCTTGATGAAAAACCATGATAATCAATAAATGAATATGATTGCCTATGTCTAGATGTAATGACACATGCACTTTCACCATGTGTAGAATAACGATCAATTGGGTTGTATACAAATGAAAATTAGATGAATTTTAAAATAAAGAATTTTTGAATATAATATCATATATTTGTTATGATATTCATGAAAATATATAACATAATACCTTGTTATTTAAAAGATTTTTTTATTTGCAATAGAAATTTGGGTCAGATAAATGTAACAATACATTTTATTAAAATATAGCATCTTTGCTATGTAATTATCATCTTCAAGTAGCAACATACAAGAATGATTAAATTTCACAGTATAATAAATGCCGAATGAATTAACTTCATGCTCATATCAACACATATATGATTAACAAGTGAGTGAGACATGATGTCATGATGTAGAATAATAGATTTTGTACAACCACCCATATATTTAACTGACCCATCATTATTTTTTAATTAA
Source organism: Sapria himalayana (assembly GCA_029783825.1). Taxonomy (NCBI): domain Eukaryota; kingdom Viridiplantae; phylum Streptophyta; class Magnoliopsida; order Malpighiales; family Rafflesiaceae; genus Sapria; species Sapria himalayana. The sequence continues at coordinate 621,033 of JAREIK010012127.1, read as the reverse complement.
ATCTCCTCCATCATGAATGAAGCAAAACATCTCACCATCCATTTCCTTTCAATATGTAAAAGAAATTGGTAATTTTCATAAATTCTTTGTTAGTCATGTCAATTATGAATTAGTAAAAATAATTAATAAATATATTCCAGTATTTAATATAAGTAAAAATTACATAATTACTTAAACAATACTTAAGTTACATACACAGAATTGAATATGTGTGCATATATGTATACACTATTATCAATGCATCAATATATAGTAAGTATTGTTCAAAATATATCATTATACTCATGTACATAAATGCACATAATATACACATGGATTTATATATGTATTTATAATATATATATATATATATATATATATATATATATATATATATATATATATATTTTATATAAACAATTTACAATAATTTATTTTAAATAAATTTTCAAAATCAAAAAATTTTAATTTTATTTACACACACACACACACCCCCCCACATATATATGTATGTATACGCACGCGCGCGCACTCACACACACACACACATATATGTTTATACTATAAATAATTTACAATAATTTATATTTATATACATATATATACATACATATATATATATATATATATATACACACAAATATATTTGTTTTTAATATAAACAATTTACAATAATTTATTTAAAAAAAATTAAAACCAAAAGTTTTAATTATTTTTACACACACACACACATATACATATATATTTATCATGTGTGTGTGTGTACATATATATGTTTGTTTTTAATTTAAATGATTTATAACATTTTAGTTTAATTAAATTTTCAAAATCAAAAAAAATTATGACTTTTTCACACATGCACACACGCACACACACACACACACACACATATATATATATGTGTGTGTGTGTGTGTGTGTGTGTGTGTGTGTTTATTTATTTATATTTGTTTTAAATAGAAATAATTTACAATAATTTAATTTACAATATCAAAAACTTTTAATTTCATTTACATATATATACATATGTATGTAAGTAAATGTGTGTGTGTGTGTAATCACATCTACAATGTACATACATACATACATATATATATATATATATAATAGTTTTATGTTTTTATTTGAAAATAGATCACGTTTATAGGTATATATGTGTGTGTGCAGAAGTATAGAACGTAATGTATTCATATATATATATATATATATCCACGTATGTATCTAAATTTTGGATGTAAGGAAGAAGATGTGTTTATATATGCACCCATATATGCGCATTTGGATGAGTTATCGGTGGGGAGATGATACACAATTTCCTTGTATATGTTTGTATACATACCTTGTCGCTGGATGAAATGAAGAATATGCAAGGAAGAAGCTATAATTTAGGATGCAAGCACCTTCATTTTGTTAGATTCCAATAACTTCAGCGGAAGGAGATGGTGGGATTCCCAAATTCCCATCAGCCTATACGAGCATTGATTGACTATGGGGCGAGGGGAGAGTTAGAGGGGAGAGGGAAGAAGGGTGAGGGGAGAGGGGAGAGGGGAGAGGGGAGAAGGGAGAAGGGAGAAGGATGAGCTACATGGGAAGAAGGCGAGGAACTAGTTACAAAGGAGAGGGGCGAGGGGTGAGGCCGTGAGGGGCGAGGGGTGAGGCGTGAGGGGCGATGGGCGAGGAGCGAGGGGAGAGTGGCGAGGGGGACTGAAAATTTATTAACAATTAATTAAGTATTTAGGGATAAAGTTAAGAGTATTTTTGGATCACTTGCATTAAAAATTAATTAGTTAAGAGTTTGATGTACTTTTTTTAAATATTAAAAAGTCATTATTTTTTAAAATATCAAAAATTCAGTACTTTTTTTTCAATTATTTATTTGGTAGTGCACCAAAACACATTTCTCCCTTTAAAAAGCATCATATTTTATCATTCATGATGCCTAAAATACATCATTAAAATCATTTTAGTGACAATCTTCCTTGCAACTCAAATTCTCTTCAACTTGAAAAGTTTCACAAAGTCTTATGAACTATTTTTTTTTTTCATATAATTTCTATGATTTTTTAATTATTTACATTATAATTATATTTTTCACAAAAAACTTGAGCTTATTGAAGACAAAACTCTCAAAAAATTCAAAAGAAATACACAAAATGAAATAAGACAATGTAATTACCTTAACATGCCAATGGAGTTAATTATAAAAAATTAATACGCAAGAATAACTTATTAAGAAAAAAAATCATTTATTATATGTCCACTTTTGAGTAGTAATTACCCTCCATGACTTATATATTACTAGTCCATTGATCATGAAAAAAAGGAGATGACAAATATAAAATATAATTCTCTTTTTTATTTTTCACCTTTTTTTTTATTTTCTATTTTGTCTTGTTTCTCTCTCTCTCTCTTAATATTGGTTTTTCCTTTTTAAAATTACAATACAAACTTTACAACAAGCAAACAAAATAACACGTCCTCCCCCCAAAATTAATATTTTCTATAATGTTACACAAAGAAAAACAAACAGAGAAGGAATATGTTAATATATGAATCATGCAATGTATGTTTCAAACTCAAGATACATACTAGGTGGGAAAATATGTATGTGTTCCATAGATCTAGATAGAATTCACTGAAGAAGTAGCTAAATGCATAAGCAACTACAATCAACATAATTTATGAAACTAAACTCTCCACATAAGATTGGTCATACATGATCAAAAATTACCTCAAATGAATACACATTGCACAAAGATTTAGGGTCATATACTAGGATATATTTTTGTTGTATAAGAGCTACGGAAAAAAAATACAAGGAAAATTAGTTGGTAGAATGAGTTGTAGAATAATTTCACAGTTCCATACAAATTTTACTAGATAACTGATATAACATAGACAATATCATAAAAAATCCTAATAACAACAATTACACGGACACAATTTACATGGCTAATTGTGGATTAAAATTCTAATCTTTTTACGTAGATATAAAATTAGTAAAATAAATCATTGATCTTTATAGATTAATTCAATATTTCACACACACACACACACAGCTCAATTTATCTATCCAAGGTTAATAGATAAAATGATTGGAAACATGATTGATCTAGTAATAGACAACTTGGTTTCCTAATAATATATCTAATAATATTCATCCAATATTAATATTGAAAGAGATTTGGAGAGTCCCCATATGAGATAATAAACATAAAAACTAAAATTCATGATACTAATTACTATGCGCCTTGCATTTAACTCATTTCTTAAACAAGGAAAAAATTTAATCTAGCCACACGTTATTTGGATTGTTAATTATGATAGGTTAAAGAGATGTATTATAGGGATGGGAGCACTACAACAAATTATAAATTTAGGTACGAAATTTTTGGGTACAAAAATGATTTCGTCCACAAATATACAAAATTGTGGACGAAACTTAAAATTTGTCTACAAAAATGAAGTGTCATATTATTTTGCCTCCTGCTTCGAATTTTAGGGTCGCGCCACTTGAGGGAAAATATGCTGAGATGTTTTTAACTCTTTGTGGAAGAATTATTTTGTATTTAGAGTTACTTAATTTTGTAGGACAATTTGCATTTCAATATTTTCGTCCTCAAAGGCCAAAATCATTAGGGACAATTTGTAAATGTCTTAGTAGAATTACAAACTTATTATGGACGAAATCTTGTCATAAATGATAAAAATTGAACTTGTAAATAAACCTCATTCTGGACAAAACAAACAACATTTTTTTGTTTACTAACTTAGAAATATCAAAACTCCTCATATCATCTACACTGGAAGGCAAGCCACCCAGAGGCCCATTGGGAGCAGGCCTTGTCTTTGAGCTCTGCTATCACCTCGCCCCTCCTTCTAGCCAAAGCATCCTGCATCTCTAGGTCTATCCGAAGCTTGTCGACCTCCTCCGTCAAGCACTCCACAGAGCTTCCAGCCTTCGAAGCCTCCCAGCATACCCGGTCCAATATTTATTTATTGTCCATTATTGAGATTGTAAATTCAAATTATAATTATAAGTAACATGGGAAAAACATTGAAGAAGGTTAGATGCATTTTTTAAATAAATTTTTATTAATATTAGTACATTGTTAAATTTATATATATATACATAATTATATATAATTTAAAACCTAAGAGAAAATAAGATTAGACAGTTAAAAAGTAGTTATTGTATTATAATTGAAAACCATATACTTCTTTTATTTATTATTTTTTAAAATAAAAATATATATTTTTATTTTTAGTTATCAAACATGTATTTTTTTTATAATAGCAATCTATTGCTCTTGAAGTTTGTCCTAGGTAATGGATGAGCATGCCAGAAAGTTTTATTATTTAAAAAAAAAAGTAACTTAAAATTTTCAAAGATTTATACATAGCTTTTGCTAGATTTGAATTGAATTTTCAATTAAAATTCTGATTATAATGAAATTTAGGACTTGTTTGTTTATAGGTTTTTTGAAAATTACTTTTTTTTTAAATAATGAGATAAAGGAAAACATAGAACAACTTTGGATCAAGTTTTTTTGTTATATATAGAATACATGAAACACAAAAGTCGGAAACTAAGAAAGATTTTTAGAGAACACAAAAAATTGTTTTCTATGGTTCTAAAAATTATTCGCAAAAACAGTTTTAAAAAACGGAATCAAATCATGGTAGAAGTAACTTTTTGAATATTTTTTTTTAAAAAAATGTTTAATGTCAAGATCAATTTGATTTTATAGTTGATACAATAAATCCCAATGGAATTATTTTGCAAAGATATATAATTGTTTGCTCGATACATATTAAAAGCAGAATTGATTATTTAACTGTCATTTTATAAAATAAAATAAAATAAATATATAGACAATGAAATAATAATTAAAAAAAAAAGAGAAATAGAGCCCTCTACAAGAATGATTTCGAAAAACTCTCTCTGAGACTTAGAGCCCTCTACAAGCTCAGGCCACGCTGATCTGCAATCGCGTCTGAACAAAAAGCCTAGTTTCTCTCTCCTCAGGTGTCAATATTTCTCCCTCTTCATCTCTCTATCTACCTTGATTTGCTCTTTGTTTTGATTTTTCTATGCTTTGTTCGGTGTTAGGGTTTTGTTTTGTTTTGTAATTGTTTCGGAATGTGCGGTGTTTTTTGGTGGGAATTTCTGGTTTGTATCTTCATGGATTTTTCATTACTAATTTACTTCCAATCCTTAAGTGACAGTATGTAAACTGATACTGTCATTTCGGATTTTCGGACTTTCAGAAAATTTGTGCAATTGCTCTATCTTTCTTTCAATCCTTTCTTTCTTTGTTTTTTTTAATTCATAGTTTGACAATATCACTTGTTTGACAGAAAATTATTGTGATTGCTCCAATAAATAAGTGACAGTATGTTACTATGATTTTTCACATAATAAAAGTGAAGAAATTTTTTTTTGTTTTGAATTTTAATTCGATGTTGTGCGTTTGTTTGGGTTGTTTTGATTGGAATATTGGATTTTCACAGCCAGTAAAAGGTGGAAAAAGTAGCATAATTTGAAGAGTGTAGCAGAATTTGAAAATAATTCTTTTTTCTTGCAGGGAAGGTGGAGGAGCCAAAGATTAAATGAGGATTTAGGAATATCTGATTTTGGTGGTTCAGGTGTGGTAGAAAAGGTAGATGAAATAAAGGTATTGATTTTATATAAGTGATTTTATTTTATTTTTTGTTCTAAATTGGAATATTATCTGTTTAATGTAAAACTGGAGGCAAAGAATGGAGCAAGAAAAATGGGGAAGTGAATATTTGAGAAGAGGAAGAAATATTTGATTTCATGGTTTGTGTTGGAATATATGATTTAGTTGCCCGAAAGAGTCATATTTATTTTAATATTTTGTAGTGGTTTGGTTGAGGAGCAAGATAAGACAGATTGTGGACAAAAGTTTGGATTGGATTTCTAATTTGATTGGCAGGAAAGTGAGAAAAATGTGTAGATTTTTCAGGGTATTTTGCTTGTTTATGTTGATTGAAGTATCTGCTTCCATAATTTCTTTTAGGCTTTTAATTCAATGTTTTATACTCCTTTTGGTTGCTGAAATGTTTGTGAGTTAGACAGCCCAGGGAGAGTACATAATGAAAAATTTTGAGCTGTTTTGCTCTCTAAATCTATTGGAATAGGAAAAGGGAAAAATAAAATATATATATATTTTTTAATTTTAATTTACGTTTGTTGTTCTGGAATAAGAGAAGTGATTAGGGAAAAGATGGAGAAATTTGAGATTTTTTTGGGTTTATTTTGATTGGAATATTTTATTAAGATCTACAAGAAGATGAACAAAGAACATGAGAGATTCAGAATTTAATTTTATGTTTTCTGTTGCTTTATAATAAAGGGGCGTTTCTATTTATAGTGGAGAAAGTGGAAGGGAAAGAAACATGAAAGTTATGCTTGAGTAGTGTTGATTTGAACATTTGGTGAGAAAATCGAGGATGAAGAGAATAGAATTTTCAGTTGTTTTAGAATTTTAATTTCATGTTTTTGGTGGGTTTGATGCTCAATCAAGGGGTGGCTTGGTTTGTAGCAGAGGAAATGAAGACAAAAAATTGAGACTTCTTAAATTTAGTTTAAAGTTTCTTTTTCTTTTTGATGTCTTGATTTGCTACATGTTGATCATAATATTATAGTTTTATGGGCCTCACTCAAAGTAGGATAGTAACTGTTAGCTATATTACGCCTTGTAAACAGATGGATAGTTAGCATTTTGGAAAACCCATCAGTTTCCAAGAAATTAAAATCTTACACAAGTACTAATACATGATTTGATCACTTTTATAGGATCTTGCAAGTATTCTAATTATGTGAATCTTAATGTTGGGAAGTTGGTCTTTGTAATTAAATATGCGCAAGATTTGTGTTTGAACAGTTCATACATGCAGTCAGTGGAAAGAATACAACAGTACTTGATGATCATGAGTGCCTCAAAAGAAATATATATATATATGTGTGTGTGTGTGTGTGTGTGTGTGTGTTTGTTTGTGTATGTGAATGTATGTACATATATAACACATACTTGCATACATTAATTTATTCATAAATTCATCTTCATGGAAAATTAAATATATGTATAAACTTTAATTAGCTTCTCAGTGGATGGTTCCAGAAGTGATAGAAGGGGGAGATAGGATTGTGAATTTGGTTTGGTGTGATGGGGTTAAGATTCCAAAAATCAAATTGGAATTAATGTTTCCTTGACATACAAGTTTTAGCGGTTAAGCATCTTCAAGTTTGTTTGGTTGATGATAACACAAATTAACATAGAGGCTTCAAGGTTGTTGAAGCAAACGTGAGTTCCAATTTAAATCCTTTTTAATTCTTCCCGTTCAAATGACTCAAAAGAAATGGTATTCTTCATCAGCAATGCAAATATATATTACAAAACGAACAGGGTAATTTTGTCAAATATTAAAATATTTTCTATTTTAAAAATTAAATTTTCATATCACTCCAAAGAAAATAATAATAATTTTTATTATTCTTTAGGGTATATGGTAAAAAATATAAAAAGTCAAATAAAATATAGCTAAAATTAATATATTTTAAAATAAATGAAATGAATAAGAGTAAACATATAAAAATACTTTAATGATTAAAACTTTTTATTTTTTATTTTACTTTTCCTCAATTTTCTTTCTTAAATTTGTTTTTATTGTTTTAGAAACCAAAGATAAGACAAAAGAGTTAGTTTATATTTCAAAAGTTATGAATGACTGTCAATGATTATTCTAAAAAGTATGAGATTAACCATCTTAAAAGCATTAGTTATTGTTATAAAAAATAATAACTATTACCTTTTATTGTGGCAATAATTTAACTTGGTTACACAATACCTATCAAAAAAAATTGTGTAGAATTAATATTCAAAGGGAATTTTGGTGGGGAGGGAGGAAAAAGGTTTCAACTAAAGATGTTAGGTGTACCAAAAGGCCGCTCAACAATCAATTCTAGGGGGTTTTTTTTTACTTTAGATTAAGGGCCCTTTGCCACTGTTTATTGTGGTTCAATAGGCCGTTTTGGTCATTGAAACCCTTTTCCACAACTAAGAACCAAGTCAATGGTATCTTTCTTCATTTGTATTCACAAGTAGCATAATAATTAGGGAGACGAGGGAGGGCCAATTTTTTATGGAAAACATCCATAAAGGCATAATCCTAAGTGCTTTTGTTTCACCATTTTCTTCCCTAGCCCTTCTTTATCTTCATCTTTACCATCATGACTTCCACACTTTAGGACACTCATTAAGATGAGTTTTTTTTCATTCACAAGAATCATATTAATTAGGGAGACCAAGGAGTACCACTTTTTAATGGAAAACATCCATAAAATGCATGATCCTAAGTGCATTTTTCTTTTCATTTTCTTCCCTAGCCCTTCTTTATCATCATGAATTCTACACTTTAGGACACTCATTAAGATGAGTTTTTCTCTATTGAGAAGCAGTGCTGGAAATATTCTCACCACTCAACAACTGTTATAAATGGGTATAAGTATGACAGATTATTTTTTTTTGGTGGAAAGGAGTTTCTATCACATTCCCATTAACCAATTCCAGTGCTTGTGGAAGCAATGGAATGAGGATTTTTGAAAGAGTGGAGATGTCAATTTTTAATCTCAAAAACCTTTTGGTGGTTTTTCATATTAGAGGATTCTGGCAACGGTGGAATTGTCAAATGTCCCTTGGCTGGTGGCATAAGGCCGACCAGCCATGATGAAGGTGGCATTGGAGAAGTGGGGTTTGGCTTTGAGGAGGAGGTTGGTTGTTTGGCCTGATGTGATCAAAATGGTTTCAGTTTCAAAGGGGTTAACATAAATGACATCTACATCAACCACTGTAAGGGTGTGATTGGCAATGTTGAAGAATAGCTCATCATTAAGTGCAGCATTGATCATTCTTAGAAGTGTCTTTCCAAGCTTCACCTTTAGCTTAAAAGTGTCTGCCCAATATGCAACACAAAATCAATATCAATACATAAACATACATACATACATACATACATAGTGAGACATGGATGATGGTGGTTAGCAGAGGATTAGTACCTTGAGCTGAGCAGTAGTATAAGGGGCCAGGGAGGCCGTTGATGGTGTAGGCATCAGAGACATTGGGGCTACCTCCATTCGGTAGGGCCTGGGCAATGACTGCCTCCGGATCCACATTCCACCATTCTCCTACAAAAATCACCCATTAGGAAATGAATTTATAACTTATATCATAAAATAAAAATGATATATCTCTTGTTAGTGATATATTTAGGTGAGTATAGTGTTTGGTTTTATTTTTTTAGCAAGAAGTAAAAAAATGTGATCATAAGAAAGATAGTTTATTTCATAATCCATATAAAAATGGTTTTATATAACACTCAAAAATTATAAATAGAATTTACATTTTTCATCATGATCAATATTAACTCTTTATTCTTCTGTTTAAATAAGTTAAGTTTCTTCTTAATTTTGGATCGAAAGCAAATAAATTTCATATCATGTAGGTTCCTTATCAATTTTTGGTTTTTTTATTTGCTTTGATTTCTTTATCAAATAGTCATATCTCAATATATATTTGTGATAAAATAACCATGAACTTTGTACCACAATAAAAAAGATCTTACATTACTAACAATCCCAAATATAACTTAAAAGAGGTTGAACTTAACCTTTTGTTTAGTAATAAACAATAAAAAATCATTCAATCAAGAGCTCGTATACTATCTTTTACTTATTTCTTTATTTTGTTGAATGTTGGTTGCAGAGGTAGTGCTGAAGGTGATTACTTAGCTTGTGCCATTGAGAAAGCCATCCATCTCAGGATCAGGTACTGAATGTTTACTTTATAAAATTTATAGTTTTTTTATTTTTTATTTTCCTATGTTTCATTTTTTAGCTCAAATTTTATTTTTTTCATTATATACATGACATTTTAGTTTATAGCAGCACTCTTTTATGTACACTCTATAAGTAGAAAAGAATATGAATATTTATCTTAATTATGATTTATCGCTCATAAAAACATCTTTTTCCTTTCTATTACACAACAAAAACATGGATAAAACTTGGATGACAGAAAAAAAATGGTCGCCTAGATATGTGGAAGGAGTTCAGTCTTTTATGAAATTTGTGAAAGATAATCTCAGTGCAAAATGTAGAGTTAGATGTCCATGCATAGATTGTTTGAATTCATATGTTTGGAGCCAATATGTAGTTTTTGATCATCTTTTAAATCAAGGGCATTGATGGATTTTACACTCGTTGGATATTTCATGGGGAAAAATCTAATTATAATGTGAGAGCAAAGGATCATTCTAATAATCAATCAGAGGTTGTTGATGATGGAGTTCCACCAAATGATGAGATAGAAGATGATGTGATCCAAGAAATGTTAGATGCCTACGAAAATTATATGGGTAATAGCTTAGGTAATATTGAAGATGATGTCACAAGAACTACACAGAAGAAAAGTTTTGATAAATTGCTGAATGAAGCTCAACAAGAATTAAATTCGGGCTGTTCAAAATTCTCTAAATTGTCTTTCATAGTTAAATTACTTCACTTAAAAGTATATAACAAATGGAGCAATAAGTCTTTTGACATATTGCTTGATTTGTTTCAGCAAGTGTTACCTTAATGGTGGGACTCTCCCAAAATCTCACTATGAGGCTCGAAAGATGTTAAATGATTTGAGATTGGGGTATATATCTATTCATGCTTGCAAGTATGATTGTGCACTATTTTGGAAAGAGTTTGAGCAATGTGAACAATGTCCTACATGTGGTACTTCTAGATGGAAAATTGATGATGGTAAAGGTAAGAAGATCCCACACAAGATATTGTGCTATTTTCCTTTAAAGTATAGGCTTCAAAGACTATTTTTGTCTAGTAAAACTACTGCAGATATGAGATGGCATAAGGATAAGAGAGTTAATGATGAAAAAATTTTAAGGAATCCCGTTGATGGTAAATCATGGAAAGATTTTGATAAGGAATTTCCATTGTTTTCCCAAAAATCTCGTAATGTTCGGCTTAGCCTAGCAACTGATGGTTTTAATCCATTTGGGAATATGAGTAATTCTTATAGTATGTGGCCTGTAATTCATTGCCCGTATAACTTCCCTCCTTTGAAATGTATGAAAAAGGAATTCTCTATAATGTCATTGCTTATTCCAGGACCTATTTCACCTGGAAAGGACATTGATGTATACATGCAGCCTTTAGTGGATGAGTTAAAAGAGTTATGGGAAATTGGTGTGGAGACATAAGATACATCAAAGGGGAAAAATTTTCAAATGTGAGCAGCTCTTTTATGGACCATAAATGATTTTCCAGCTTATGACATGATGTCTGGTTGGTCAACGAAAGGATACATGGCTTGTCCTACTTGTAATAAAGATATATGTTCCCTTGGATTAAGGAGCAAAATTTGTTATATGGGATACTGCCGCTTTTTACCCTCAAATCATAGTTGGCGAAAAAGCAAGAAATTTAATGGTAAGACAGAACATGGAGTAGCACCAATAGAGTTATTTGGTTATGATATTTTGCATCAACTAGAAATTTTGAATGATGTAAAGTTTGGAAAGCATCCTAGTAGCAAAAAAAGAAAACATTCCCCTAATGAGTTGAATTGGACCAAAAAAAGCATTTTTTTTATTTGCCTTATTGGCATAGATTAAAATTGAGGCATAACTTGGATGTAATACATATTCAAAAGAATATTTGTGATAGCATTTTGGGAACATTATTGAATATCGAGGGTAAAACAAAGGACACATTCAAAGAAAGGCAAGATTTGGAAGACATGAATATAAGAAAGGAGTTGCATTTGATAAAGAGAAGTGATTAAAAATATATAATGCCAGCAACATGTTATACTTTATCTAAGGCTGAGAGCAAGGGTTTTGTGAATTCTTAAAATCTGTGAAGTTTTCGGATGGGTATGCTTCAAACATCTCTAGGTGTGCATCGGTAAATGATGGCAAGATATCAGGGTTGAAGAGTCATGATTGTCATGTTCTTTTGCAATGATTACTCCCTATTGGCATTCGTGGATACCTAAAGAAGGAGGTTTCTGATGCATTGACAGAGTTGGGACATTTTTTCAAACAACTTTGTTGTAAGACTTTAAAAGTAGAAGAAATAGAGAAAATGAAGTCTAACATAGTTGTAATTCTTTGCAAGTTGGAAATGGTCTTTCCACCAGCTTTCTTTGACATAATGGTGCATTTGGCAATCCATTTGCCAAATGAGGTGCTGCTTGGTGGTCCTGTTCAAAATAGATGGATGTTTCACACTAAACGGTTATTTTTACTTTCCAAATTGTGTTCCTTTTAATGACTTAGAATAATTTATAGATTATAACTTTGAATATGTTTTTGTAGAGAGTTAGGTGATCATAAGCGCAATGTTCGAAACAAGGCTCATCCTGAGGGCTCAATTGCTGAGAGTTATATCATAAATGAATGCTTAGCTTTTTGTTCAATGTACTTGCGTGGAATTGAAACTCAATTTAATAGAGAAGAAAGGAATAATGATATAGCAGAGGATGGTGAATTGTCTATTTTCTTTCAGAAACTTAGACTTGTTGGAGCGGCTAAATATGTTGACTTGAAAGAGGATTTGGAAAGAGCTCATTGGTATATTCTAAGTAATTGTGCTAAAGTAGAACCATATATGGAGTAAGTGTTACTTGACATTTCTATTGATTACTTGTAGTGTTTTTCAATATATGATTAATGACAATGTTATTTTTTGAGCACACATGGAACAACTTGTGCAAGACAATTAATTGAATGTCGAGGATAGACACAAAGCTGAGTTTCCTTTATGGTTTAAGAAAAAAGTAAGTAATTTGAAAACACAATGTTTATATACAATAATATAGATATAGATTCAGCTTATACAAATATCTGCTTCTGACTTTTATTTTTTTATTTTGGTAGATGATGTATTTATACAATAATCATTTACCAGAAGCTACAGAAGCATTATATGCTTTAGCATGTGGACCATATGTTGAAGTTAAGAAATAAAAAACTTATATTGTCAATGACATAAGGTTTCATACCAAGGATCGTGATAGTCGACGTAAGACCCAAAATAGTGGGTTGATAGTCGAGGGGAATCATGGTGATAATATTATTGATTTTTATGGAGTCGTAACTAATATTTTTGAGTTAGATTATTTAACACAAAGACGAGTTTTGCTTTTCAAATGTGAGTGGTTTGATCTCAGCAGTAGAAAATCTAGTATACATATAGATGACGATATTATTAGCGTCAATGTTAGTCGCACTTGGTATGAAATTTTTTATATGTACTCGCTTGCCAAGCCAAACAGATTTTTTATGTCAATGACACAAAGTTGGGAAAGAATTAGCGAGTTGTGCAAAAGTTTCAGCATAGACATGTATATGATGTTCCAGAAATACAAAATGATTCCATGGATATTTCCAATGATGAAGTGTATCAAGATGAATTACAAGAGCAAGTGAATGTTCATTATGTTGGGGTTCAAGATATGGATTTATTGTTAAGAGATGATATGGATCCTGAAATTTTAGACAATAATATAATTGAGAACAATATAAGAACTGAATTTGTTAATAAGGAGGAAGAAGACATCCTAGAAGAGCATTATAGTGAAGAAGAAGAAGCTGAATTTATTAATGATGAAGATATGGATATTGGGTATTAATAATCTTTCCATTTCATGTAATTTAATTTGTACATACTTTAAGTTGTATTTATGCTTTAATATGCCAAAAAGAGTTAAGTCTCATTTTTTTTGTTTGACTCTAATAGGTGTTGAGAGAAAAATGGTCTCAGTGCTACGTCGTCGCAAGAAGTATGATGTTGGAACAAGTAGTACTCCTTCAAATGTATCCAAAAATTGCAATTTACCTTTGGTCAGCAATATTCCATCGGCTGAATCACTTGAGTCAGCTCTGTCAACTCTTCTAATTAGGCCATTTAATTCAGAACTTCAAATAGAGTCCAATCAACCTAATCAAAGTAGTAGTACAGGTAAGAAGTAATCTATTCATTGAATTTATCAAGCTATATTATTATTTTTTTCATAAATCATTGATAACAAAACTGACATGTCCATTAAATTTATTGTATAGCTTCAACCGAAACTGGAGCCAAATGAGGTCGCACTCGAGGCAAAGGATTGAAAAAAATGAACAAAGCAACCGGCAAGAAGCTGAAAATTACTATTGATGCAGAAAAAGGAAGGCCAATTAATAGAGTTCAATCGGCAAAGCTTTCAAATCCGTTGGGATTCATATCTAGTGAGTGCATACCTGTGCCAACAAAATGGCGTGATATGGATGATGATGATGATATTAATCTTGCAATGGATCATTTGGAAGTAAGTAAAAATATATCTCTATATTTGCAACTGACATCATTTAGAAATCCAAAGGTTCCAATTGTGCTGCTAGAAGGAGGTATACCATTATTATGTAGGTTGTGCATTCCTTATTAATTATAAAATTATTGACATCTAGAGCAGTTCTTCATCTTCTTTGCTCCCTAAAAACTCACACTTGGAAGCATCTAAATAACATTGTGTTTACTGATATGCATGTAGTAATTTTTTCTATCCAAATGCCACATAATTTTCTTCAATCAAATGTTTGATTTGTCAAGGTGAAGTTTATTGAAGCTGGTATATCATATATGAGAATGAACTATATAGTCTTGGTTGTTTGTAGTTTCATTTGCATAATTGCTCCACAAATTTTATGACCATCTGAGTGCAGGTAAAACTTAAGATGCAAAAAGATCTATCCTTTTGTATACAATAATCTGAATCCTTCTCTTTGTGTGACATTTTAGTTGCCTTTGATCTCCCATTGCTCCCCACTAGGTTTACAGTTAGTCTTGATACCCAAGGGTTCTTCTTATATTCCTTGCTATTGGAATACTTCCATGGTTGCCTTTTTCACCTTCTGTCATTATTCATGGATGTTTGTGTTCAGCAAAAAAATGTTATTATAATGTGGAGTATATGCTCTCAAACTTTAATCATTGACATTGATAATCAAGTATTTCTTGACCCTTGTAAAGTCATTAAAAAGGATCGGGGTATTAGAATGATGACATATTCACCTTTTCTACTTCTAAAAGCAAAGTTTATAATATTTTTTAAATTGCACCAAATGCGTTGGAATTCTAAAATATCTAGTATCTCATGTTATATTTATAACAATGACTTATCAATTCCATTGTGATTTAGTATAGCTACTTGATATTTAATTTCTTTTTCTCAAGGTCACATTCCCACTTGTTTCTTAAGATATTTATTTATTGTGAAGTTGGATATGTAGAAATCCATAGGAGATGTTGAATAGCGTAAAGGAATTAGTTATGTATTACTATGCAATTAAGTTGAAGTTTAAAATTATCAAATTGATTTCATAAAAGTAAAGAAGTAGTAAGTTAAGGACAACCAACTGTGTGGTATTTTTCGTGGCTTCAGCCTATTGTTGCAGTAGTGTTTTATTTTATTTTTACAATCTTAGTGTGGTTGTTTTTATTGCAATGACTCTCTTTCTTTCTTTTTTAAAATAAGTGACAGTATGTAAACCTTGGAATTTCACTTCCAATCTATTTTATCATAATTTACCAATTTCATTTACTTTACATGTTTCTTATTTTTATTTATCACTGTTCTTAAAAAAAATTACAGATGTAGTTAGATATTGTTGATGGAGAAGATGATAGCATAATTGGTAACATTCAACAAATTTTGAAACACCGATCTCGAAATACACGGTATACTTTGCATAAGCATTTTAATAAGTCTGAT
The DNA here is from genome assembly GCA_029783825.1 of Sapria himalayana. Lineage (NCBI taxonomy): Eukaryota > Viridiplantae > Streptophyta > Magnoliopsida > Malpighiales > Rafflesiaceae > Sapria > Sapria himalayana. The sequence goes on along the minus strand of JAREIK010012127.1, from coordinate 605,207 downwards.
TCAGTTGAGGATACAAAAGCAAACAAGCCAAACTTTGAGAATTTGACTCAAGATAATTGGGAAACTCTTTGCACATTGGAATGATCCTATTATTAAGGTATATTATCAAAATGTTACTCTATTAATTAGTTAATGGATATCACGTTGGAATTGTTATTGATGCAATTAATCATTGTAGGCAAAATGTGCTAAAAATGCTGCCAACCGAATCAAGCTAAACATGTATCACAATCAAGGATCGGCTGCTTTTGTTGTTGTTCGAAATGAAATTGCATATTGGGAAATTAACAAAACTTTTAATTTCTTAATCGATTAACTTGTGATTTTATATTGACATGTTATTTTATGTATTGAGAGGAGTAATTCGTTGATGGGGAAGAGTGTGATCGAATTTCTTTTCACAAGTTCACACATTTTAAAGAAGGAAAAGGATGATCGACTCCAGTGGCAGAGTCAAAATATGTAAGTATAATTGTTATGTTATATATTCTAACTTTAAGTCATGATTTACATATTAATCTTCATTTTAATATTCTTAAATTTTAGAAGGAAATGATGAACTGTTAAAGAAATCTAAAGAAGAAGGAAATGCTTTAAGTCTCGATGAACTTTGAAATTGAGTTCTTGGGACTAGATCTGGCTACATCAAAGGTCTTGGATATGGCCCGAAACCAAAAAGAAAAGGTATCAACTCAAATGCCAAAATATAGAAGCTTGAGGAAAACCTTAAAGAGAAAGACATGGAGATAGTTAAATTGATTGATAGAGTAGATTTTTTGACTAGTCATTTATAAAATCAACAGAGAGTTTGGGATGATCGCTTGGCAAATCAAGAACAAATTTGGGATGCTCGTCTTGAACGCCAATAGAAGATGTTTGATATGTTTCTCGCTACAAATAGTCGTCCACCAACTCATATTTCCTAGAAAGATTTGGTAAGGAAATGATTCAATTTCTTACTCTCCCTAAAGTTTACTTTCTATTTGGATTTTATTATTAATGATATGTTCTTTGTTGTCCATTGTAGGTGCAGGAAGAGAAGAAATGCGATTCCACCAGCTAGTTGATTGTTTCAACTTTTTTGAGTTTTAGATTTTGGCATATCAATTTAACATTGAACATGTTAAGTGGATGTTATAATATAATATTTTATGTTCTTGTTATGTTAAATACTTAATTTATTAATGTCATGAGTATTTTGCATGGATTATATTTTAAATCACAACATTATGTTTTATGACAATGTTATTTTATATGATTTTATTGAAGATATTAATAAAATTGCTTATACAATTGACATAATAAGATATAGAATTTTAATTGAATCGTGGACGAAATAATTTTCGTCTCCAATTATGATAATTCAACCCTTTCTGGACGAAATAGTTTTCGTCACTAATTCTAATTGGATCGTGGACCAAAAATTTTCATCCCCATAAATGGTCCATTCAACTTTTAACATAGAACCTTTGTGGACAAAATATCATTTCTAGACGAATAGTTATTAAATTTAGGGACAAAAAATATCATCCAAGATATATAACCTATTGTGGACGAAACTTATTTTCATCTATAATCATATAATATTTAGGGATGGTTTCATTAATTCGTTCACAATTATCTTTACCGACTAGACTTTAGAGACGTTTTATTTTTCGTCCACAAATATCTTTATGGACAAAAGTTGTACTTTTGTGGATGAAAGTTTCTGTCTAAAATTCCATTATTTGTTGTAGTGGAGATATATAAGTATTGAAAAAAAATAATATTCAACCATTAATAAATTTAATGAGACCTAGAAAAAAATAATTCTTTTCATTTTAGTGATTGCTCTGAATTGGTCGAGTTTGTTAAATAAAAAGAGATAGAGTTGTTAATTTTTTTTAATATTAAAAACATGATTTAGGAATGTAAAATAGAGAAGAATTATTATAAATTTACTAGATTTGAAGTTTTAGAGAGAAAGTTAGGTCAACTATGGGCAATTTGATCATTTTACTATTAATGGAAGACAAAATTTTCATTTTTTCTATTTCTCTCTCTATTTTATGACTTCTCTTTTGTGTTTCTTCTTCTTTCTTGGATTTATATTGTTCTTTCTCATTTCTTCACCAAAATTATTAAAATAAAATATAAATTTCATGATTTTTGGTTTAAATTCATTCTATGATATGATTAAGCTCAATAAACAAATAGTTTCAACCAAAAAGATTCATTGAATGGTGGAATCTCATAAAGGAAGGTTATGGTTGAGGTTAGTTAATATATTTTTATTTTTCTTGTTTGGTCTTATATTTGGCTTGAAATTGTTCCAAAAATCTCTACCGTATTCTCCTTTTATTTTTGTTTGAGTATGAATTGTGGTTATAGATCTTGGATTGAAATATTGGAGCTAGATTTTGATGTTTAAGTCATGGAAAAGCTTGATTGAGGTAGAAAATCTCTAGAAACTCATGTAAAATTTTATATTTTGCATTGTTAGTTACATATTCATGTTTTTTGATGGGTTATTTTATATATGTGAGTATAAACTTTTTGTTTTGGATTATTTGAAATTAGTTTCATGAAATTTAAATTATTTAATTAATATATATGATTAATTTATAGAAACTTATAAACTTGACACCAAAAAAATATTTTTTGAAAAATTTAGAAACTCATTTACCCATATGTTTGTTTAGGAAAACTTATTTTTCTAAAAATTAAAAAAATGCTATTTGGTTGTGTAAATCTATTAAGAAATGTTTACCGGCTAGATCAAGACTTTTGAGCTTTGATCCTAACATTGTCAAACTTAGCTTCCTATAAATTCATTGTTAAGCAAAAAAATAATACTTGCTTGTTTTTGCTATAGTTTCATTTTTTTAAGATGGTATCAAAGGGATGGAGGGACAGAGAGATGTAGAGTTGAGGCAGAGATGCTCTTCAATGATTGAGGTCAACTTCTGATGCATATTTAGAGAAAGACAATGATGATTTTGGTTGCTATCTCCGATAACCAGCATCTCCAAAGATTGGAGGCTTTTAATATATCTTCAATCTCTACCACGTTGCAATACCCAATAACAACCAAGATAGATCCAGTAGCTGCTCATATTAAGTTTTGACCAGCTTAGGCTACGAGGACTTCGAGTCATCATCTCTAAGTAGCATCGATAGCCTCTCATCCATAACTTTGCAGGCTGCCACTAATTCAACAAATGGAACAGGTGGAACAATGAAATTGGAATTGGATTTGAATATTTTTGGCTCGTCCGCACCAAATGAGCAAATACAGAGGAGGGTTTGAAGGCTCATTCATGATTCACATCAACATCTGCAGGTGATCGCCCGTTGATATCGATGAAAGCCTATTTTCTGGCACTCTTGCAAAATCAATTAAGCATCGTGAAGAATTTCCACTCCTTTGCTCACAAATGAGGATGATCGTGCAAAAAAAAATACCTAGTTCGTTTCTAGGTGGCCTGATACGGATCAAATTTTGATTAGAAATAACCCACAACAAATATCAATATTAATAACACCAATCTTCAACAATGCTTCTTCAATTATGGATTCTTCAAGTCCATTTTTCATCAATCATTCAGATCAACCCGGTCACTTGCTCGTTCCAATAAAACTAAATGGCTCCAATTATCCATCATGGAGTAAATCCATGATTCATGCACTTACAGCCAAAAACAAAATTGGCTTCATTGATGGGTCTATTAAACCACCATCCGAAACAGAGCATCCAACATAATATGCTCTTTAAAATCAATTCAACAGCATGATTTTATCATGGTTTACCTACTCAGTGAAACCTGATCTAGCCAAGGGGGTCATTCATGCCAAAAAGGCATGCCAAGTATGAGAAAATTTCAAAGATCAATTCTCACAAAAAAATGCACTAGCAATTTATCAAATTCAAAAATCAATACCCTCTCTTTCACAAGGAACGATGGCAATCTTAGCCTATTTCATAAAACTCAAAAATCTTTGGGATGAGTTAGATACATATCAACCTATTCCCACTTGTAACCAAATGAAGGCACACATCGAACAAAGAGAAGATGATCGGATGATGTAATTTCTCATGGGTCTTAATGACACTTATAATAGTGTTCGTGGAAACATTCTCATGATAACTCCACTACCTAATGTTCGTCAGACCTATTCCCTCATCATTTAAGAAAAAATGCAATGCCAAGTGACATCAGAAACAACTAAAATTTTTTTAATTGATGCTCCAATTCAGAATAATTCAAACAACTATTCAAAATCAAAAGGAAAGCATTGTGAACATTGTAAAAGAGGTCACACCATTGAAAATTGTCGTACTCTAAAGTTTCATTGTAAGTACTATGATAAAAATGGGCATACTGAGGATAGATGCAGATACAAAATGGCACATGGACACCCAATATTGCAAGCAACCGACAAGGTCAATCACAACAAAAGAAAGGATTTCGAAGAAATTCCTTCCCTACTACTAATGCAACACAATCCACTCAATTCACACATAATGCTAACAAAACAGGCCAAACTCCTGACCCGGTCAATATCTTGCAAGGATTCTCCACAAAGAAACTTCAACAACTTTCTTGTGCTCTATCATTAACAAGCACAAACCATAATTTAAACACCTATGTAAATGCAACAGGTCTGTCTCTTTTTTCTGATGCTTCAATTAATTCTGTATCCACTAAGCCTTGGATATTTTACCAGAACCTCAGCCTATCATATCACTAGTTCCTTCTAGCACCCATTCTCACCAACCTGAGCAAATAGAAATAACAAAAACACATGATTATTCACTTTTCAACATTCTTAGATACTATTCAAAAGGTTAGTTATCAATAATCAAAGACTGATTATTCACTTTTCAACAAGGCTCAAGGAAATTCTTTTACAGCAATTCTCATATATGTTGATGGCATACTCCTCACAAGAAATAATCTACATGAAATGGAACTCCTCAAAGAATTCCTTCTTAAACGCTTCCATATCAAAGATCTTTGAGACTTGAAGTACTTTTTAGGTATTGAATTCTCTCGTTCAAAAAAAGGAATTTTATGTCTCAAAGAAAGTATGCGTTGGATATTTTACAAGATATAGAACTCCTAGGTATGAGTCCTAATTATTTATCAATGGAGCAAATTTTGAAGCTCACTTCCACTAATGGAGCATTGCTAAATGATCCAACAAAGTACATAAGATTAGTTGGAAGATTGATTTATCTGACAGTGACAAGGCCCAACATAGTCTACTTAGTTCATAGATTGAGCCAATTCATGCAAGAGCCTAGAATACCACATTGGAACTCAGCCATTCGAATCCTCAAATACATCAAAGTTACCCAAGGTCAGAGATTATTACTTCCTTCTAATAATAGTTTAAATTTGAAAGCTTTTTGTGATTTGGATTGAGGAGGTTGTCGCACCATGAGAAGATTATTTACAAGATATTGCATCTTTCTTGGAAATTCTCTCGTATCATGGAAGTCAAGAAATAAGCCAATGTCTCTAGATCATCAGCTGAAGCCGAGTATCGAGCTAAGGCTAACACATGTTTAGAGCTAACATGGTTACATTATATACTACTGATATAAAGGTCTCTCAGACAGCTCCATACCATTATTATGTGATAATCAAGCATCTTTGCACATTGCGGCGAATCCTATCTTTCATGAACGTACGAAACAGATTAAAATAGACTGTCATATAGTATGAAAAAAATGTAAATTGGAATGATTGATCCTTCTTTTGTTCCTTCAAATTCACAGTTGGGTAATATATTTACAAAGGCCTTAGGAAAAGATTACTTTGTGAGTTTACACAACAAGTTGAGACTTCATGACATTCACTCTCCAACTTGAGGGGGAGTATTAAGAAATATTTACCAGCTGTAATAGTTGTATATCCCAGCTAGATCAAGACTTTTGAGATTTGATTCTAACATTGTCAAACTTAGCTTCCTATAAATTCATTATTAAGCAAAGAAATAATACTTACTTATTTTTGCTATGCTTTCATTTTTTTTTAGAAAATGGTGCCAAAAATCATAATTGATAGATTATTTGGATAATTTTGAAATGAGATTATGCTGATATGTATGTGTAAAATTCTATGCGAAATAATTTGATATTATATGAGCTATATGTTAATTTGAATGCAATTTAATAAATTTTGAAAAAAATGCACATTTTGAATATGAGGTTTTCAGGTAACTATTACTCCAAGCAATGATATTGATAGCTAAAATTATAAGAATATTCATAGATATAGGAATTTGATATGCTCTTAGTTGAATGACTTAAAATCCTCTTGTACACTTGTGGTGGAGTTATATTATGTGGAAGCAATGGTTACTATGCTAGAAACTAGTAAATTTCTTTCAAATCTTTGGATATGGGAGTAGGTGATGGGCGTGTATTTTCTCTAGTGGGGGTGGTAGCCTAGCTTGAGCTAGAAGGATTGTTTTTCTTTCGACATGTCTCATTGGGGCTTGATAGAGCCTTGATTACATAAATTATATATGTTTGTGAAAATATAACGGGATTAATAAATACATATTTGAGAAGTTAAACACATATACATTATGGTTTTATGAATTTGTATAACTGTTTATATGTGTAAATATATGTATGGATGTTATGAAACTTATTCTTAGACTCTTAAATTATATATTGGAAATATATGTGGCTATATAGGTAAAATATTAAAGTTTCCATTTTTTTCTTAAGGTTTTTTTACTGGGAATAGTTGATCACTCTCATTTTCCCAAGATGAAGAAAATGTTGATGGCCAAATCTGATTCTAAAGGGTCCATATCTATGTGAGGATTATTTAGAAAGGTTTTTTGAAGCCTGTTATATATTTGGTCATTAGGGTGATTTTGTATAAATAAAATTTCTTTCGTATTTGATTATTTTCACTTGTAAGTTTATGCTTATTCATGATGTTATCTAAAACTTGATCCATTTTAAATGGCTGGATGTGAGGAATCTTGACCTATTATTTTTACTTGCTTCCACTGAATTTTTGAGGTTATATGTAATTTAGAAAATGAAACTAACATAAAAAATGGGAAGGGAATAAGTTATTTTAACTTTTTTGTAATTTTCTACAAACATGCAGCTAATCACAAGTAGTATTATTTATAATATATGTTTTTCTTGATTTTTTTCCAATATATGTTCTTTTATTTTGGATCCATATTTTAAAAAACACCCTCTCATTTTTTTACATGTAATTTATGAGTAATTTACTATATTTACAAAAGTCCATTCTTAGAAAGAAGTGCTACACAAGAGCCTCAATAGCCTTAGTTCCAACTTGGTGGCATGGAAATTCTTTATTAGACACCATGTTTGAGGCTTTTCATGGAGTGGCTGGTATAATTGGGTATGCAATGTAATGAAATATTTATGTGCGTGGAGTTGGAGCACTAGTAGTTCTCCCTACTCACACAAGAGCAAGAAATGGTGGATAAGAGAATGTGATACTTGAGAGAGTTTTAAAGATAAAGCTCTCCTTAACTTACTAGCAATCCTAGCCCAATTTTAGAAGAATCATGACTAGGTCTCATTAAGAAGAAGTTTGATAACATATGTAATCTAGATGACTTCAGAGTTCGCATTTTGACTTCCTTGTTTCTAGGATTATACTTTTAGTGGGAATGTGACCTTAAGAACTCATGATATAGCTCATCTATCATGGATGAAATATGAAGATATCTTAAATGAGGAGTGCTTGGGTGAGGCTGCTAGGGAAGCAATGGTCCATGAGTTCAACATACTAGTGTTGGACAATATGAGTATTGCTTAATATGAAGCAATGTTTTCTGAGTTGGCATGATTTGCTCCTTATTTGGTTACCACATAGAATATGAAAGCCTAACTATTTGAGCAAGGACTTGAGCCATCTTTCCCATGAGGTTGGTGGCCTTCCACATTTGTGATCATGATGACTTATTAGAACATGCCCTCCAAGTTAAAAAAAGAGAGAGATAGTGCCATGAGAATCCATAAGGATCATAAGAAGAAACTAAAAATGACCAAGAAGGGAGGCTTAACTGGAGCTTCCTTCTGGAAAAAGGGAAAATACACTTTTGATCTTGCTCAAACGACTTTAGGGTAAGATTCTATTGGTGGATCACATGGTGGTAGCTATTTTTTGGGCTGCCTTCATTCTAGACCATTCAGATGTTTTGGTTTTGGCTAAGAATAACACATGATAAAAGATTACCCTTAGTAATTTCACCAAGTGAGGCCATAAGCAACTACTTTAACATTGAAGGGTACTCCAACTCAGTCCATAGGCCTTCATGGTTCAAATCACTTGATCCAAAAGGGTCCATCTACTTTTAATATATCATAGTTGAGAACGAATAAAGGGAAGATGCCTATATATATATATATATATATATATATATATATATATATATATATATATATATATATATATTAGAAATGAGTTTTTTCTATCTTACCTACCTCAGAGGAGAAGCTAGTTAGAGATGATGTGGTGAAAGGTATGCTCTTTGTACCTATTATCTGAGCATGTTTTTTTTTTATACTAGTGCTTTTCATTCTTTTATTTATTACTTATTTGTAAATAATTTGTGTGTAAAACCTAAGGAGTTAGACACTGATTTGTGTTTCTTCTCTATTAGGATATTTAGTTTTAGTAAGTACAATGTGTAAAGGTTGTGAGCTTCACTTTGGAGACTTGTCTATTTGTATTGATCTTTTACTCTTAAATTTATCTAGCTACAACATAATCATAGGAATGGATTGGTTATCAAAGTTTCATATTGTGCTATATTATCATGGGACACAAGTCATATTTCAATTTGGATAGACTTGTTATGTTTAAAAGTGGAGTCATTCTTCATTACTTTAACTTGGTAGCTAGACTTGTAGTGAGAGAGATGAATAAAACTTTTTATTTTTCTCTCTTGAAGAAAGACAAAGAATGGGGTGAAAATAAGATTCCTTGGTGATAAAATATAAATACAAGTAGTGAAGGAGATTAGAAATCTATTTTCTGAAGAGCTACTTGGATTATCGCATCCAATGGAGATAAAGTTTTGCATTGATTTGGTCTTAGGAACTGATTTATTTCTATTACACCTTTTCAAATGGGACCAACTTAATTGAAAAGGCTATAAAGTTAGATTCAAGACTTGATTGCTAAGAGGTTCATATAGCCAAATATGTCACCATGGAGAGCTCTTGTTCTCTTTATAAAAAAGCACAATGGATCACTATGATTATGTATAAACTTCATAAAATTAAATCATTCAACCATCAATAATAAGTTTCCACTTCCTCATATATATGACTTATTTGACTAATTGGCAGAAGTTTAATTTTTCTTAAAAATAGACTTGATATCAAAATATCATTGGTCGAGGATAAGAAAAAAATGATGTGCCTATGATAGATTTTCAAACCCGACATGGTCACTATGTGTTTTTGGTAATTTCTTTTAGTGCGATGAATATATGAGTAGTGTTTATGTACTTAATGAAGAGGGTGTTTTGGGCTCTCTTTGATATATTTTTTATCATTTTTATTGATGATATATTACTGTATTTGAAAATGCAAGAAGAGCATGAGCAATATGTCTGATTAGTTTTGAAAACTTTTCCTAAGCATCAATTGTATGGAAAGTGGTAAAAGTGTGGCTTATGGGCCACTAGTATTCAATTTTAGGGTCATGTGATGACCAAGGAAGATTTTTTTATGAACCCAAAGGATGAAGACTTGAGTTGAATGGTCTAGGCTGGCTATGGAGCATAAGGTACATAGTTTCTTAGGTTTGACAGGTTATTATCATTATTGTGTAGAAATTTTTTTCCCATATTACCTTTCCATTAACTAATCTAACTAGGAAGAGTACTCAGTTTGAGTGGGATTAAAGTATGAAGATGCTTTGTAAGATTTAAAAATAAGCTAGATTCAGCCCAATTTCTTTCTTTGCTAGATGACACATCACCTTATGTTTATGTGAATGAAGCATCCTTAAATAACTTTCACTATGTGCTTATGCAGAATGAAAGATTCATTGCTTATGGGTCTATATAGTTGAATCCACATAAGAAGAACTATCATTCACATGATTTGGAGCTTCGAGTGGTTGTCTTCACCTTATAGTTATGGAGATATTACTTGTATAACATGAAGTTTATAGTATACTACAATCATAAGAGTCTCAAGTACTTGTTCACTTACAAAGAATTCAACCTAAGGCAGAGGCAATAGATAAAATACCTAGAAAAATATGACTTGATATTGCAATATCATCCAGGTATGGCTAATGTGGTGGCTGTTACATTAAGCAGGAAGTATCATAAAAGTTTAGCTTCTTTGAGACTTCAATGTTTGAAATTGATGGATGTTGTAGAATACTTTGGGTTGAAAGCATTAGAGAAATAAAGCTAGTTTGTCAATAAAGTATGAGACTTCAACCTACTCTAATTCGACAAATAATTGAAGTACAAAAAAAGAATATTGAGTTGTAGAAAAATTCTTTCAAAGGCAAGAAAATTAAGGTGTCATTGAGTGGAAACCTTTAGTAGATGGTGGAGACCAGTTTAAAAGTTGACTTGTTATTAATCAAGGCTTGAAATAAAAAGTGATGAAAGTAGCTCATCCTTCTAAGTTCTCAATTCATCTAAGAAATTTAAAAATATACAAACACTTGAGAAGAAGCTTTTGGTGGCCATGCATGATGAAAAATGTGGTTGGGTTAGCAAAAAATTGATTGGTGTGCCAGTAGGTGAAACTTGAACATCAAAAATTTGGATGGTTAATGAAGTTTGGCCAATCATAGAGATGAGAAGTAGTGATTATAAAATTTCTGATAAAGGTATCAAGGGCTTCAGGACAATGCGATGCCATTTAATTCATTATTGATTGAATGAAAAAATTGGCCCATGTTTTGCCTCTTCATACTAGTGACTTCTTGAGTGTGTTATCCAAGTTGTATATAAGAGAAGTTATCTGATTGCATAGAGTTCTATTTCTATTATTTTAGATAGCGTTACTTCATGATATTGGCAAGGATTTCATAAGGCCCTTGGGACTCAATTGAAGATGAATATAAAATTTCACCCTCAACAAGATGGAGAATCATAGCACACTGTTTTGATCTTGAAAGATATGCATTGGGCTTGCATTCTTGTGTTTAAAGGTAGTTGGTTGAGCATCTATAATTGGTTGAATTCACCTATAATAATAACTTTCATTCTAGCATTGATATGATACCCTTTGAAGCATTGTATGATATATCTTTTAGGTCTTTAGTGTGATGGGATGGGTTGGGTGAACTAAATGTGCTTTGGCTAACTAATTAATGAGACTACTAAGAAAGTAAATGTTAATCATGAAAAAAATGCTTACTACTTAGAGCAGGTAGAAAAGCTATGTAGATCAGAGAAGAAGACCAATGTAATTTAAGGTTGGAGATGGAGTTTTGCTCAAGGTGTGGGCTGACAAGGCTATTTATTGGTTTGAAAAGAATTGAAAGCTTATATCGAGATATGCGGCTGTAATTGAGATTTTGATGAGAATAGGACACTACTAAAAATAACAAGAATATCGAACAAATTACCGACCTAAAAATTAGGTCGGTAATTTTTGACAAAATCATGACTATTTAGAGACCAAAAAAGTGGATTGAAGAAAAAAAAATTCGGACCAAACTTTTCATCCAAAGACCGACCATAATTACCAGCCAAATGTTTTTGGTCAGAAATCAATCTGTAAATTAGGATAGAATTATCAAAAACAAATTGCCGATAAATTACCAACTATTTAATGATCTAAAATATATTACTATTAAAATTAGCCTGTAGAATAATTTTTCAAATTATTTATAACTTCGTACTTATCGACAATTTACCGACCAAATATATAGGTCGGTAATTACTGACCAATTCACGACAAATTTAGAGATCCAAAGAGGGGCATCGAAATAAAAATATTTCCAACCAAATTTCTGACCAAATACCGACCATATATTACCGACCAACTATTTTTGGTCGGGAATTAGTCTGTAAATTAGGATGGAATTAGCGAAAAAATATTGTCGAAAGATTACCAACCATTTAACGATCAAAAATATATAACCATGAAAAATGATAGGTAATTGTTTTTCTAGTATATTTATAAAGGCATAATTTCCAACCAAATTCTAACCAAATATGTCAGTAATTGCTGACCAATTCACGACCATTTAGAGACCAAAACGAAGGTTTTAAAAAAATATTTCCTACCAAATTTTCGACCACAGACCGACTATACTTACCGACCAAATATCTTTGATTGGAAATTGATATGTAAATTAGGAGGGAATTAGATAAAAAAAATTGCTGAAAAATTTTCGACCATTTAACGACCAAAAATTTATTAGCATAAAAATTGGTCGGTAATGTGACTTTCCAAATTATTTATAAATCATAATTAATGATCAAACTACCGACAGAATATATAGGTCGTAATTACTGACCAATTCACGACCATTTAGAGACCAAAATTGGGTTTTGGAAAAAAAATATTCCCGACCAAATATCGATCATACTTACCGACCAAATATTTTTAGTTGGAAATTGGTCAGTAAATTAGGATGAAATTAGTAAATAGAAATTAACGATAAATTACCGACAAATTACCGACAAATTACTAACTATTTAACTAACAAAAATATATTACCATTAAAATTGGTCAGTAAAGTGGCATTCCAAATATATTTATAACTTTGTACTTACGGATCTTTTACCGACCATAATTTTCGTCGGTAATTCATAGATTTAATTTTTTGATTTAAAATTCATTTACTAAGTCATTAACACTTACAAACATACATATCTCCATCATTTTTCTAAGCAGGGCGATACGCGACTGCAAGCATAAAATAGAAGAATTTGTATCTCTTCTTCTGAATCCAGGTAAGTTTTTCCATGTTCTTCTCCTTCAAAATGCTTATACATGTCTTTTTCTCTCTAAATTTTAGTAAGACAATCAAATTTTCATTTTTTCAGTATAATCGGGTATTAGCTTTTTTTAATTCTCCTCTGAATTTCTTTATTTTTGCTTCTATTTCATTAAAACTATATGATTTTGACTCTATACAATTAATTAAACTATAATTTTTCAGTGTAATCTTTGTTCTTCTACTGTTTAGATTTTATTGATTTTGATTTCAAATACAAAATGTTTGCATTTTGTTCTATCCTTCTGTAGCTGAAGAAAATATATAATGATTGATTTATCTGCTTTTGTAACTTAAGAAAAATTAAACTAGATACCATATTCAAGTTGTATTCGAATAAATTATAAACATGTAATAGTATAAATAAACTTTTATGCATTTATATAAACATTATGTATAAATGTCTATACTTTAATATACATAAACGTATTATATTATAAATAAATATTGATATATTTATATAAACATATAATGTTATATATAAATATGTATACATAAGTAATAATGTTTATACAGATCTATGCAACATTTACATAAAACTATTCATTTATATAATTTTTATCTAACAATTATGTAACATTAAATAATTATACAATTTTGTAAATATTTATGTTGCATATTATTTTTTATATAAATATAGAATATTTATATAAATGTGATATATATACTATATATTATTTATAAAAGTATTACATATATTTATAATAAAGTAAACTATTTTTATAACTATATTTATAACCTTACATAACTAATTTTTAACTATATAATAATGTATACCTATATGTATAATTCTATATAACTATATTTCTAAAAAAATATACTATATGTATACTAATATATAACTATATTTAATTATATTTTACTAAATGTATAGCTATATAAATGTTATATATAATTATATCTTTAACTACATACATATTTATAACTATATGTGTATAACTATATATAAATATTTGTATAACTATGTAACACTCTATATAATTAAATATAACTATATTTGTAACTATATATATACATATATGTATTCATATAATAAAATCAAAATATTTGTTTATAGTGTTGTATATAGTTATGTATAACTACTTATAACTACTTATATATGAATATATCTATATATAGCTATATGTTAAATTATATATAACTATTTATAACTATATATATTATATGTATAATACTATATAACTATAAATAATTATATCTTACTATATGTATACCTATAAAAGTTTTATGCATAATTATATTCAAATATAAAAATTACAGCTTATATTTGTATATATTAGTATATAAAAAAGTATATTACTATATCTATACCTATACATAACTATATGTATAAATATATAAAATTAAATGAACAAATATATAAACCTACATATATAAACATACGTTTAACTATATGTGTAACTATATGTATAACCACATGTAACTATATTTATAATTACATGTATAACAACGTACAACATTATGTTAGACTATATATGTATAACTATATATAAATATTTGTATAACTAAATAAATGTCTATATAATTATATATAACTATAATTAGAGACAATCACATTTGTTAAATAAATTGATTTTTTTAACTAGTTATGGAAGATGATCGTGAATGGATGTACAATGGTCGAATAGTGAATGGAATGTTCTCTAATGAATGGAGGGATAAAATTAATGAATTTGTTGAGTTTGCTCTGAGACATCTTGAGTGTGTGAATGGTGGTATAGATATAATGCATCCTTGCACTTTAGTTAATTGTCAGAATAAAAAGTTTTTGGAAGTTGAGACTGTGAAAATGCATTTGTATAGAAATAGTTCTGTGACGGATTACTATGTTTGGATATACCATGGTGAGAAGCAAGTCCACCAAAGGTGTTCAAGTTTAGTACTAGTGTCAGTAAGTGAAACTGAATCAGATGGTCTCAGATAATATTAATCACACTATATGTGATGATGTGGGTCCTAAATTCAACCCGAATGAGGAATTCAATGCCGAGGCAAGGAATTTCTATGAAATGATTTGAGCTGGAGACAAAACTGTACATGAGGGAAATTCTAAGCATATTCAACTATCTATAGCTGTGAGGATGTTAAAAATAAAGTGTAGACATAGGTATTCGAAATCATGAGTTGATGATATGTCTAATTTCATTTAAGAATTGTTGCCACATGATAATCTGATGCCATTGGATTTATGCAGCACGAAGAAGTTAGTCAGAGGCTTGTGATTACCCATACAGGTCATTCATTATTGGGCGAGCAATTGTATGATATACGGGGGTGATGACAATAATCTTAACAGTTGTAAAATATGTGGGCAAGCTTGGTACTAGCAAAAGGTTAGGGGTTCTGGAAATAGATTGTATATACGGAAGTTGAAGGTACCGTATAATAAGATGCACTATTTTCCAATAATGCCTAGGTTGCAGAGATTGTATGCATCAGCCACAACAGCTAATGAAATGAGGTGGAATTCAGAGCATCATATGGAGGATGGTAAGATGTGTCACCCTTCTGATGTCCCTACTTGGAAATATTTTGATGGGTATTTTCCTGATTTTTCTTCTGAAGTTCGAAATGTTAGGCTGGGTTTATTTGTTGATGGTTTTTAGCCATTTGGTCAATCTGGACAGCAATATTCTTTGTGGCATGTGGGGTGACGTGGTCTAATTTTCCTGCAGACTTATGTATGAAGAAAGAATTTATGTTTTTGATTGTGTTAGTGTCGCGACCTATGAATCTAAAGGGGAAGATAGATATTTTCTTCCAGTCATTGATAGTAGAGTTGAAAAGTCTTTGGGATGTTGAGATTCAACTTATGATATTTCCAAACATCAAAATTTTTAGATGTGCACTGCCCTCATGTGGGCCATAAATAACTTTCCAGCATATTCTATGATATCTATGTGGAGTACAACTGGTATGTTGGCATGTCCACATTGTATGAAAGATTCTGATGCTTTTAGATTAATTAAGAATGGAAAACAATCATGGTTTAACAACCATCGGAAGTTTTTGCCCATTAATCATCCATATCGACTTAACACCAAAAACTTCATTAAGAATAGAAAGGTTACGAAATAATTTACGAGGTTTTGATCTAGGGATGAAATTCTGCAGGAATTAAATAACAGAGGATTGAGGAAGGTGATCAATTTTAATGCTGAGGTTGAGAATACAACTATATCTAAGACTTGTGGATGGAATAAGAGAAGTATTTTCTGGGATTTTCTCTACTGACATGAACACTTGCTTAGGCACAATCTTGATGTTATGCATATCGAGAAGAATGTGTTTAAAAATATTTTCAATATAGTATTTAACATTCTATGAAAAACTAAGGACATGTACAAGTCAAGAGATGAGTTGAATAAATATTGACGTCGTCCTCAATTTGCAAAAAAAATATTGTCACCAATAAATACCTTGAATAGCCATTTATTCTGAATAAATCACATAAGAAGGGTGTGTTGGAGCGGGTAAAAAAACTTAGATTTCCAGATGATTATGTTTCTAATCTGGGGAGATGTGTGGTTGCGAAAAAACTTAAGATATTTGGCATGAAGAGTCATGAATGTCATGTATTCATGCAAAGGTTGCTACCAATTGCTCTTCAAGAATTCCTGCCTAATAGAATATGGGAGCCGATAACTGAGATTTCTTTATTTTGCAAGCAACTAACTTCTTCTTCTTTGAGTAATGAGGAGTTGAAAAATCTGGATGAATAAATTCCTGTTATCTTATGCAATATTGAGAAAATCTTTCCACTAAGTTTTTTTTGACTTAATGGAACATCTTCTAGTGCACATGGCTTACGAAGCAAGGATTGTTGGTTTTGTCCATTATTATTGGATGTATCCTCCAGAAATGTAATACTAATTCATTCAACCAATTCTTTTTCTATATATATATTTATATCTACACAAAAATAACTTGTAATTTTCAATAATATTTTTGTCGATACTTGAGAAAAATAAAGCATACAATAATAATAAGACTCATGTTGAGGGTTCTATATCAATAGGTTATATTATGAATGAGGCTGCCAAATTCGCATCATTTTATTTCAAAGAAGGAGATCCAACTCTTCTACTTAACGAAAAGTGGAATGAGGTTTATCTTTATGACAAAGTGGATAATGATATGTTTAAAATTTTCAAGCCTCTAGGTAAAGTAACTGGTGCCGAAGGGAAAATGTATCTAGCAGACTATGAATATGCTAAGGCTCATCTATATGTCCTAATGAATTTTTCAGAGGTTCAACAATTCACTGAGTAAGTATTTCCCAAAAGTCAAATGAGATCTATTTAGCATTATAATTTACTATTTCCTATCAATGTATCAATTATTTCTAATTTATTTTTTTTAATGATTTTGTTATAGATAAACTTAAAGAGTTTCCAAACATGAATGACGAATCTAGCAATGTTGTGATGGAGCAAAAATTTCAATCATTTTTTGAAAAAACCGTATGTTTACTTAAAATGAAAATCACCAAACAATTGTATTGTTCTAATAAAAATTTATAATTGTAATCTAAACGATCCAATTAATTTTGATTACAGGTTCATAATCCTGTAAATAAATTTTTTAATCATTATCTTTGAAGTATAGCATGAGGTCCCCTAAGAAAGTTTAGAATGTACCACAGTTACTGTCTAAATGGTTTTAAATGTCACACTAAATCGTAAGGTAGTTACAGGGCAACAGACAATACGGGGGTATGCATTAAAGAATCCATATACAATGAAACTGAATATGACTATTATGGGACTCTGGTCGAAGTGATCAAGTTAGAATTTGAAGCCCTCCTGGTTAAAAAAACTATGTTATTCAAATGTGAATGGTTCAATACAAAACCACATATCGGTATTGTTGTCCATCCTCGATATAAACTCATCTATGTGTACGATAAAAAATGATTCAACAAGTATGAACCTTTTGTCTTAGCAGTACAAGCATCATAGGTTTTTATTGTGAATATACAAGTCATACCAGTCCTAGAAAGGATTCGAAAGCTATGTGCAAGATCAAAGCAATGGCTCAAATTAACATCACCAAGTACTGATTTCATAGAACCAGCTTTTCAAAATGATGACAATGATGTTATAATCGAAGCTGTGGTGGGTGATGAAGACATCCTTTTAGTGGCATCTTCTGAGATGGATACAAGTGGGGATGTAGATGTTGATGAAAATTTAATTGATTATGAGGAAGAAATGAGTGATGAAGAGGAGTTTAAAAATGATGTTACTACATCTGAAGAAAAAGACGAACTAGATTTGGATGATTCTGATGAGAATGAGTAGACAATGAGTTTTATATTATTTTAACCGTTAATCATTTTCGTTTATTTTCATTGCCTTATATATTTTTATAGATATGGCACGTGGATGAGGTAGAGGCAGCACGTTGCAAGGTCATACCAATTATGGTTTAGGTAGCAAGGCCTCATGTATGCTCAAAACTAGAAGAGAGTCATGGGTGGATGAGACACCACAGCAGATAAAGAAGGTTATGAATGTACCATAGCAGCAGTAGGAGCTGACTGAACCACATAATGGTCCTGAGATTTTGATGAATGATCAAAAGATGTGGAAGGGAGACGAGGGAGAGGATGGAGATGTTGGAAAGTCTTCCTCAGAGCACCCTACAGATGAGACTTTCTCTATTGCTCAGTTTGATCTGACAATTGATAATCCATAAGATATAAAACTTACAAATGATTTATCAATTTATTAATTTATTTCTTACTTGCTAATAAATTTTGGGTTACAGGACGAAGTTAGAGCCATCTGATTCCATTTCTAGGGTTCCGAGGATAATTTTCATAAAGTCCTTTAAACCTAATGGACATAATTGAAAGTCACTGACACATATAGACCAATTGATGATTTGGAGAGAATTTAAGGTAAATATAACTACCTAACATTTTTACATCTTTTATTTATTCTTTTGTTTACTGATTTAAAATTATTTAATTATAATTGTAGAAAGTTTATAGGTGGACACAACTAAAAGAGGTGGTTAAAAGTGTGTTCTACAAACATACTGCCAGTCGGTATATAGACACCGTGTATGAGATCAGCGATAAATGGTTGAAGAAGAAAGAAAAAGATTTGAGTGTCTCAGATCATGTTTTCAAGGAGTTACAGAGCAAATGGGAAGATCCTAATTATAGGAAGATGTGTGATAAATAGAGCAACAATCATCGCTCAGAGCAGGCCAGGGAGGGTAGTGGCATGTCTACACACACTTGTGGATCTCGCTCTATGCGTGAGCACGAACGAGCATTGGTATTATTTCTAATTCATATTTTTTTTGTTTATTACTGTGTGAACTGTGTTCAATTATGCTTATTTTCATTTCTCATAAATAATTTTTTTTAATAGAATTAACGTATATATTATGTGTAATAATAGACACGCAAGGAAGGTAAGAAGCCCAGTGCTCCTCGCTTATTCAGATACATGCACATGAAGGCTCATGATGATCAGACTTTTATTGATCAGAGATCTCATGCAGCAAATGTAAGTTTCATTAAAAAAATTATCTATTCTCTTTTTTTTTGAATATACATTGAAATACTTATCGTACATGTTTATTAGGCGAGATATGAGGAAATATTAGCTACTATGACTCCAGCATATTCCCAGTCTATTTCAGGTTCATGTGATGGTGCAACAGGTAGTTCTCATTCATCTGATTTACCAGTTGATACGAATCATATTTGGTATGCAGCTGTTGATGGCAAGGAGAAGATGCCATGTATGACGTCGGTTCGTCGACATTATCATTCTACTCTCATAGACGCCCAGATTATGAAGCTAAATTTTCAAGACTAATTTCAAATTTGTTCTCGATAATGGAGGAATTTCATGACGTGATGCGAAATCCGATGCAGTATCAGTTGGCCGATATCGAGTGACGCATGATCAACTATGAGGTTGATAAGGATGAGTTGTGCATGCATTTTGATTGGCTTACAAAGAAGCTTCAGGAAGGATGACTACAATTCAACTCTGATGATCTAGCTTGGATTATTCTGGTTAATGCTCCAACTACAACATCAACTTCATCACCTGCAGCAACCGCATCAGGACTAGCAGCAGCAGACACCTCTACCCAAGTACCCGACATCTCACCATGCAGACCAGATATGTCGCAACATAACAATTATGAAACTAGGTTGGATGATTGAGTGTATTACACACATTTATTTTTCATGCCTTAAACTTTGATTTTGGATTTTATTTTTTTTTTATTTTCTCTTGACGTATTTACTATAAATATATAGTATATATAGGTGTTTATTGGTTTTAATTAAACTTTTTTTTTGTTGCGTAATCTCAATATATTTCTGTATGTATATATATTTCAAAAGCAAGATATTTTAATCAAAACTAAAAAAAATATTTGGTCGGTAATTACTGATGAAATTGCAACCAAAAACCGATCGAAATTTTTTAATATCAATGGTCGGTAAAAGGTCACCAAATGGTCGGTAATACTTTTGGAGATTAATTACTGACCAATGATTTTAAAAGATTTTGATTGGTTTTTTGTCGGTTTTTGGTCGTAATTTTGTCAGTTATTACTTACCATTTTTTGACTATTTGCTGACCTAATGCTTTTGGTCGGAAATGGTTTGGAATATAGTCAAAAATTAGCTGTCGGTAAATGGTCTGTAAATTATCAGTAATTACCAACCATTTGGAGACTATTTACCAACCTAATGCTTTTGGTCGATAAATGGTCTATAGTCGGTCAGTAATTACCGACTATTTGGAGACCATTTACCGACCAACTGCTTTTAGTCGGAAAATAGTTAGAATTTAGTCAGTAATTATTTGTCGGCGAATGGTCTGTAAATGGTCATTAATTACCGACCATTTGGAGACCATATACCGACCAAATTATTTTGTTCAGAAAATTATCGGAATATAGTCGATAATTGTTTATCAGTAGAGGATCGGTAAATGGTCAGTAATTTACCGAACGACTGATTTTTTGTCGGTAAAAAAAATTACCGACGAGTAAAATTGCGACCAAATATTTTGGTCGGTAAATAATAAGTATTAGGTTTACCAGCCAAAAAATACCGTATTACCAACCAAATAATTAGTCAGTAATTTGGTGAATTTTAGTAGTGGGACTGGTCACTTATCAATTATTGCTAACACCAGAGTTTGCGTGCATGATATGTTCCATGTCTCAATGCTGAAGAAGTATTATCCAGACTGTAGCCATGTATTAGATTATGTGGTGGTTCCCTTATGTGTGGATGGTACATATGAAGAGGCTCTAGTATGGATCCTAGATAGAAAGATCAAAGAGTTAAGAAATAGGGTGATTTACCTGGTAAAAGTTATGTGGCAACATCATGGGGTGGAAGACATGACTTGGAATATCTCAAAGGAAATGAAGCAAAATTATTATTATCTCTTCAAATCATATATTTTTAATTTCGAGAATGAAAATATTAGCTGGGGTAGAATTGTGAGGTTGAGAAGAAAAAATAATTTTCTTAATTTAACCTATAATTGGAATTAGTTAAGTTTGTTAAATAGAGAAAAAGATAGAGTTGTTAAAAATTATTTTTATGTAAAAAAATGACTTAGGAATGGAAAATAGATAAGAATAATTCCAAATTTTTTAGATTTGAAACTTTATAGAGAATATTAGGCTAGTTTGAACCCCATGTAACAATTTGGTCATTTTACTATAAAATGCAAAATAAATTTGTATTTCTTTCATTTCTCTCTCCATTTCATGCCTTCTCTTTTTATTTCTCATATTATTTCTTAAATTTTATTAGTTTTTCCTCATTTTCTTACCAAAATCATTGAAATAAAACACAAATTTAATGATTTTTGGTTTAAATTAATTTAATGATGTGATTAAGCTCAATAAATCTTTCATTCCAACCAAAAACATTCGTGGAATAGCTGTAATATTGTAAAGGAAGGTTAGGTTTGAGGTTAGTTAACATATTTTCATTTTTTTTCTTGATTTTATAAATTATACTTAAAATTATGGAAATTTTCGACCTTATTTTTCTTTTATGATATAAAATCACAAGAAACTCAAGTGCAATTTTATATTTTATATTGTTAGTTAAATATATATGCTTTTTGATGTGTTTTTTTTATATGTGATTATAATCCTCTTGTTTTGGATTATTTGAAATAAGTTTCATGAAATTTAAATCATTTAATTAAGATATATAATTAATTGATGGAAAGTCATAAATTTGACACTACATAGATCATTATAATCCTCATGTATGTCATGAAATTTAAATCAATTGATACTTCTAACTTTTTTTAGCAACAACATATATAAATCATGTTGTGACATCATTCATGCCATGATACTACAAAATAAATTCATGGCTACAATATAAGATACTTCTAGTTGCAAAAACACAATACATGTTGCAACTTGTTCATGTCGTGACTTCACATCTTAGAGTAATGATAGTGAAATCCTAGTTCTAGATTTAGACTTTTAAGCCAAATCCTAACATTCTCTCAGTTGGTAAATACTCTTTGTTTATCTTAGTCTCAACTTTACACCACTAAAATGTATCTATACCCAATGCCTTCATCAAATAATTAGCAACATTTTTTTCATGTCAATTTTTTCCAACCCAACCATCTTTTGAGTAACTTGCTCTAAAATGAAATGGTATTGAATGTCATTGTACTTTTTTTTTTCATGGAAGGCCAGGTTCTTTGATATATGAATGGCACTTTGATTATCACATCTAAACTTCAAGTTCTTCTGCTCAAAACCAAACTGTGTACATAGCCTTTATATCCAAATTGGTTTTTAAGTCACATAAGAGCCATATACTCTGCCTCCATGAATAAAATAGTAATTACAACTTAATTTTTACTTATCCAACTCATAGAAACACCATAAAAAATAAAAACATATCTACTTGTAGTCTTTTAGATATCCACATCTCTATATCAATCATATCAATTGATCCAATTGACTTCAATAATCTTTTCATTATTATATCTACCAAAATGTAATGCATAATTAAAATTATCACGTAGATACATAAATACTCTTTTGATTTCATTCTAATACTCTATTCCTAGATTAAATATAAATCTGATCAACACTCCCACAATAAGTGAAATATCAATTTATGTACATACCATGACATACATGAGACCCATTTCATCATTTTCTAGTTGAGTACAAGGCCACTACTTAGTTGCTAGTTTCATACAAGTCGCCATTAGAGTCCTCTTCATCTTGAAATTAGACATATTATATCTTGAAGTATCTTTTCCACATACCTCTAATACCTGAGACATAATGCCTTATTCTATCTATCTCTCTTAAATTACTATGTCAAATATAAGGTTTGCTAGTCGAGATTAGTCATATCAAACTTCTCAGCATCCAACTTTTTTTTCAAAATAATCATGTCCATTATTTTTACACTATTAAAATATCATATACATACAAAGTTAGAATGATAATCATTCTACCTAACCTTTTAGTGTAGATGTAGTGGTCTATCAAATACCTTTTAAATCTTTTTTGCAAGACAATTGAATCAAACTTGTAAAACCACATTCGAGGAGACTATTTTAGCCTCTACAATGACTTCTTTAGCTTGTACACCAAGCTTTGGCTTCCTTTCACCAATAAATTAGTTAGTTCAGCAAGAAATAAGTTAATTTTTTTCTACTAGGTCACCATGAAGAAATAATGTCTTCATATCTAGCTACTTAACTTTCATGTTATAACTTGTTGTAGAAACTGACACTACCTGGAATGACATAATCTTTGCTACTAATAAGATGATCTCATCATAGTCAATGCCTTCTACTTGAGAATACCCATTGGAAAATAGCCATGCCTTGCATTTTTCTATCTTTCCACTAACCTTCAATTTTTGTTCGTAAACCCACTTGCATCCAATTATTTTTCTATACAAGGGCAACTTAACAAGATTCTATGCATATACTCCATCCGGAACTATAGTTCTTATGTCATGGCTTGCTTCCACTCCATTAATTCTTTAGAAGCTCTAGCATCTAGAATAGTAGTGGGATCATCTATCATATTATATTGTATATTATATGTAGTAACAACATATCTCATGAGTAAATTTCTAATCCATGTTGACCTCCTCAATGAAGGTGCTACCTCAATTAACTCTTCATCTAGAATGTTAGTAATTGGCTTTGGCAGCTTTTACTCAACTTGTTCACCCAAGTTAATATATTCTTCTAGATTGATTTGTGGCACTATAATTCTATGTTGCTACTCTAGACTAGGTCACAAAAATAAGTATTAATGTTGTGATGTTAAGCCTAGTCATGACATCATATTTCTATATCACATCTAAAGTCTATTAATCTCTACAAACTCTTAGTTCTCCAAAATCACATCTACTTCAACTTTATTAGGAGCTTCAGATAATATCTTTTCAATGGGTTCACCCTAACACTCCTTGAACACAAATATATAAGACTAATCTTATTTGTGGGTTCCAAAGCTTGTAGCTCTTCATACCTTGAACAACAAATATTCAATCTCATTGTCTATGTGCAAATTTCTTATCTTCTTATTAAAATTGTTCTCCACGAACACATTGAACTTTTTTGAATTTCTCTAATATCTCAGATTTCATTTGAATGAAGTAGATCTAGTCATACTTGGAAAAATCATAAATGAATGACTTGTATTATCTTGATCTCTCAAGTGATGCTATAATATTTTTCCATATGAATCACTATAAATCAAATCCTACATTGCCATTGATCTAGTGGCAGTAGATTTTAACTTCATCAAATTTTTCTTTACATATGAATAGTCCCACAAAATTCAAGGACTTTTATACTATCTGGTAGTCATTCAACCTTTCTATTTGAGGATCTATTTACTAGATTCTTCTCACTGATGTGTTCAAGTCAATGATATAACAATATCATTTCATATTGTGATACCATATTTACATGTCGTGACTCTAGACAAAATTGCAGCCTCATGTCTCTTTGTCATGATGTTGAGCCCAATTATGACATCATATATCCATGGGACCTCTAGTGGCTATTCTTCAGGGATTCCTTCTCAAAAAAATGAACCCAAATTCAACTATTATAGTGATTCCTAGTAGTTTGTACAAGCATTCATTATACTCTTAGAAAAATTACCACACCTCCCTTTTTTATCATACAAGACTCATCATCATTGTACTTCACACCAACATCCATAATAATGCTTATAGAAATTAAATTTCTGCTCAAGTGTAAAATATAGATGACTCTTAGAAAAAAATTATTAGTCTCATCTGGCAACTTCATTTTCACATTTACATAACTAATTATCTTAACTATGGATCCAATTCATATAGCCACATCTCCTTCATCATAAGGGTTATAATAAATTAACTAACCCCGATGAGGAGTCATGTGATAGACACACATATATTGATGAATTAGGTATCGTCATCAATATGAGCAATATATGGCTCAACAAAATGTTGGTCTCCACTAGTAGATAGTATTTGGTATCCAAATTATTGAATATTCTTGAGTATTTTGGTACATTAGATGATATTTAAGTATGAGAACATGATATAAATGAATTGATTTAATGATATTGGAGTTTTAGTGAATTTTGATGATAGTCTTGAAATTGATTGCTTATTTGAGATTACTAGATAATTGGTAGATTATTGATCATTGAGTAGTTTTGATACCTATTATTAGTTAAAAATCTATCTAATTAGTCTTGATAATTCTTGTATGTCATGACTCTACCACTTTATTAATATAATTCTTCAACTAAACAATGCATTCATTGTGACTATAATATTATCATATTATCACATCCATACTTATACTATAACAATTAAAAAACTATATTATTAATTTCACATAGCTATAATCAAGTACCCTATTTGTACTAAATATTATAATAAATTCCTAGTATTATGATTTTATCTTTAATAAGGCTTTGTAATCCTAAGTTAGAATTATATCTTTTTACAAAGTCATGACTTTTGAGCTACATGAAATTTTAAAGCCAAAATTACTTAGTCTAAAGCTATAGTAATTATTCAAATGCATGATTTTTTGACACAAAATATTATAGACTTTACTTGAGTATAATCATTCCAAGGCCTTGACTCTTATCCACAAGAGAAAGTAAAAGTATGACATTTACATTCAGGCTAATTATCAAAGCCATGGTCTTTTTTTTTGGGTCATAACCATATGATATATGAGAAAGATGTCAAGGCCAACACCGTATCCATTCCAAGTGTTGCAACCATTCAATGCACAAGAGAGATCATTCATTATGCATCAACCATTCTCATCATCACAACCATATTATGAACATGAAAGGTTATTCATGAATATTACAATCATTTCTATCATCATGGCTACATGATAATTAAGAAAAACCATTATTTGCAATATGGCCATTTCCAAAGTATCAACAAAATGATGCATATAAAAGGCCATTCCCAATTTTATAGTCATTCCCAGTGCCATAGATATATGGTAAATGAGAGAGATAAAAGTCAAAGCCATGAATATTCTTAACATCATGACTTCTTATTACAAATATAATCGGTCCAAGTCATGGATATTTTTTAGTGTTATGATTTTGTATTATAGAAAAATTGAGTCACATTTTAGAGTCACGACCACTTTCTAGAGTCACAACCTTGAGCTCAAAAGATGAATGCCAAAAGTTATGGCTTACTTTCGAAAGACTTGTCTTTTACTTAAAGAAATGTATAAATAGTAGAGTTTAAAATAAGAAAGAGAAAATAAAAAGTAAATCATATTCTTTCCATGCTCCAAGTAGAAATCAAAGCACAAAAATCAAACCAAAAATATAATTTTTATACTTTCTATGGGCTATAAAAGTAAGCGATACAAGATATAATATAATTTTTAGAGATGAGAGGCATGACTTTCAGACCCCCTCTCTAGAATAGATTCGAAAAAAATCTATCAAAATACATGTGGTCTAGGGTTTGTGTAATTTTATTTATGTGATATAAAAATAGTTTTGATATTAATAAATATATTTGATTTTTATTGTAGAATAGAAATTGACGAACATAGTGATTAATTAGAATTTGAATTAGAGATTTAACTATTAATAAATTTTTGTAAGTTATCATAGTAGAAAGTGATAGGTAAACTATGAGACTCAATCATGGATATGATAAAAAGTAAGTGATAGTCTTTTTGATTATGATGTATGAAATAGATCTATACATTAAGACTTAAAATTTGGATATGTTATTAATTGTGAGTATGAAACTCATAAAGCCAACAGCACAAAAAATTTTATATGTTAATATAATATTGTATATATCTTAAAAGAACTAGTTCTCAATTGAGATGCATTATTTTTGAAATATTATCTTAAAAGTTTCACCTTTAGTGTGAGACTATTATCATCACCATATAAGATGATAGGTAATCTAATAGACATGCATGAGTATATTGTGACTCATGAGGTAGTGACAACCCTTTGAGTTACTTTCACTCATATAGTTCTCCCATGGGTGAAACCTAATAGAAATATATGTTAATTGTGTGAGTATGATACTCATGAACCCAGAAGTATAAATGCTTATAAACCACATCATTTCTTAGTCATTATAATACAAGAGACTAGATAATAAGAATGTACACATGAAATAAGTATCAAAAATTATTGATGACTTGTCTAAAAGGTATAAGATTGTGAAAGATCCTTGAGTATAGATGATTTATTTTCTTGGTGGTAAAATAGCGAAAGGGTAGCTATAAGGGGACTATCATTGAGATTGGCTCAATGGTGACAACTACTTTTTATGTCAATGAGATAAAGATTCATTGCATAATAACTCAATCTTTATTTTATATCAAAACCCAATATAATTCAAACTATTTGAATATGTATCGCATATATTAAATGTAAAAATCTACAGATCTAATATTTATATCAAAATCCATAAATATCTATTTTACTAGAATTGCATTATATCATTATCGGCTGACCGGACTACTGATATAATTTCTATGGGATTAATGAGATACTCTCACCAATAAGCCTTTAGGATTCTTTCTGACTAAAAATATTATACAACATAACAAATTTACAACAAGCTTATGGTATTATTACTAGAGATTATTTAGTTTAGTTAGTTAATATGAGTTGATGTAAATATCCTTGAGAAATGATAATTTGTTTTTAATTGTTTAGATATAATTAATTTCAATAAATTTTTCTGAATCTAAAAATAGTCTTATTATCTTGTTTGAAAATTAGATAGCTATATTTTGTATTTTTCCTATATCATTTTCTTTGTTTTTTAGCCGACCAATTAACATAGCAAAATTTTGTGACTAAGCTAACATCTTATGACTTAGAACACAATAAATCAAAAAAAAAAGTATAGTCAATCTTTTGAAAAAAATCTTAATAAATATTAAACGAGATAAATGAGAAGAATGATGCATATGACTATCATTTATGAAGAAATGAGATGAGAATATGTGAAAATATTTTAAACTATCAATATGAAAAGACTTATTATTTACCAAGAAGTGATTTCTATTAAACACTACATGATATCATGAATCAACACTATCATCAGCTAGTAAAGAATTAGAAAGAGTGGAGATTTAGAAGCCATGAGGAAAGTACATTTTATAATTTTTACACATTCCAAAAATCTTCATTAGAAGTTATGCTTACCCAAATTCTAAATGAATTGAGAAGATCAAATGTTGCTGAAGAATATAGAGAGAGATAATTGTGGGAGAGAGATGAAGTCACTAATTTGGTTAATGTTCATAGAAAGTTCTGCATCAAAATTTTTTGTGGAAGATACAAAGAAAATTTAGAAACTCAAAAAATATGATGAACGCACTATAGCAGAAGTTTCAATGGATTACTTGGAGATTGTTGAGGATGAGAACCTAGAAAAGGAAATTAAAGATACAATCTTGATTATGTAAGAAGAAAAGGTAAACGATAAAGTTTTGGTGGTTAATAATGAAGAAGTTGAGAAAGAAACTAAATAAATTTGGATAAGAAAGGCTTAAAGACATAACGACGGCTATGCACAACATCATATCTTTGTGTTACAAATCAAAATTGTATATAAGAAGCTCAAGAATAAAATCATGACTATGCACAATGCCACAACTATAAAGTTGCATAATGAAATGGTAAAAGAAAAGGTAAAAGATAAAGTTATAGTTGTGCATAGAGCCATGAATTTGGCAATACAAAAAAAAAGGCCAACATAGCACTAAAGAAGAAGCTACAATATTCACCAAAGTCATGACATCTAAAGAAGAAAAGGTCAAAGGTGGAAGTATAGCTGAAGTAAGACAAAAGAGAAAAAAACTAAGATAAAACATTT
Source organism: Sapria himalayana (assembly GCA_029783825.1). Taxonomy (NCBI): domain Eukaryota; kingdom Viridiplantae; phylum Streptophyta; class Magnoliopsida; order Malpighiales; family Rafflesiaceae; genus Sapria; species Sapria himalayana. The sequence continues at coordinate 575,819 of JAREIK010012127.1, read as the reverse complement.
ACTAAAAAACTACTAGGGATTAAAAAGATCAATGCTAAAGGTAAGGATGTATTGTTGGTCAAGTTATAGATTTTAAACATAATGCTACTCGGGAGTAAACCCAATAAATTTTATTTTTCTAATGTGAGATGTAATAAATACACTATATAGGTCACATAAATAATTATACACACTCAACTTCTCATGAGTTTAGTTGTGGAATTCAAACCATACCATGAATGTCAATATATCTACTAAATATTATTATACTATTTTGAGAAATTATGATACTCAAATCTTGTAGTAAAAAAAATAAATCTTTTTTCTTTGAGGTGAATTTAAATTTTTTTTATTGAGGAAACAATTATTACTTATGAATGAGAAATAGTTTTAGTATGTGTGTTTGTTTTTTATTCAAACTACTAAATATTCTTGACTATTTTGGTACTTTTAGATGATGTATAAGTATGATAATAGGACATAATGGATTGATTTAAAGACTTTTGAATTTTGATGGATTTTGATTAATAGACATGAAATTAATAGATCCTTGGAATCTTTTGGCTTATTAGTAGATTATGAATCATCGAGTAGTTATCCATTCTTGATTGAAACTCTTTTTAACTAATCATGAAAATCTTTGTACATCATGACAATACCACTTCATTAGAATGATCTTTCAAATTTGTAACATATTCTTGGTGGTTATAATATTTTAATGGAGTCATAGTCTTACTTATCTCATAACAATTAAATGATTATGACATAATTTCATGTTGTAATAACCAAGTATCCCACTAGTACTAAAAGTCTTAGCAATTTTTTAACACTAGATATTATCTTTAACAAAACTTTGTAGTCTCAAGTCAAAGTTGTAATTTTTTTACAATACCATGAATTTGGAGGTATAGAAAGTTATAAAGTTAAAATTATTTAGGCCGAGTCATGAAAATTATTCAAAGCTATGAATTTTGGATACAAAATGTTACAGAGGGTATTTACTTGAGTATGACCATTCTCTAATGCTACGACTCTTATCCTCAAGAAAAAGAATAACCATGACTTTGATATTTAGGCTATTTGCTAGTACCATGGTCTTTTTGTAGTATTGTGGACATATGATATATGAGAGATGTCAATGCTAGTGTCGTGACCACCAGTCCTATCACCATGGCCACTTGATGCATATAAGTGACCATTCTTTATTCCAATGCCATTTCATTCTTAGTTATGCAGGCATACGATACACATGAGACTATTCCTAACATTAAGGTCATTTTTAGTGTCATGGTTATATGATGATTAAGCAAGATCATTCTTTATGTCATAGCTATTTCAAGCATTGTAACCAAATAATGCACATGAGAGATTATTCCCAATGTTATAATTATTCCTAGTGTCGTGGTCATATGATGAATGAGAAAGACAAATACCAAAAGCCGCAACCATGCCTAATGCCATCACGTTGTACTATATAGATAATAAGCTAAGTCATGGATATTTTTCAATGTTGTAATTTTATGTTATAAAAAGATTAGGACATATTTTATAGTCATGTCCACTTTCTTTCTTCTGAAAGTTATGACTTTCTACTTAAAAAAATATAGAAATAGTAAAGTATATAAAGGGAAAGAGAAAATAAGAAGAAAATCATTTTTTTTCTAGACACCAAGCAGAAATCAAAGTAAAATAATCAAACCCAAGGTGTGATTTTCATACTCTTTAATGGCTCCACTAGCAAGAAAAGGATGCAAGACATTAACTTTTATAGTAGTGGGGAGTGACTATTAAACCTCCCTATCTATGGTAGATAAGAGAAAATCTATCGAAATTGTGTATTTTAGGATTTATATAGTTTTATTTATGTGATGGATAAATAGTTTTGATATTAATAAATATATTTGATTTATGTTGTGAAATGGAAATTGTTGGATGTAGTGATTAAATAGAACTTGAATTTGAGATTTGATTATAGTTGGATTTGTGTGAGTTTTCATGGTGTTAGAAAAATCATGGTCATTCATGTATATGATAGAAAATAAGTGACACCCCTTCTAAACTTAATGTACGGGATAAATCTATATATTAAAACTTAAAATTTGGGTATATAAACCATTGTATGTTACTAATGAAGCCAAAAGCATGAGAGATTTTATTTTTTAATATATGGTACATATCTTAGAAGAAAGGATTCTCGATTGAGGTGGATATTTAGTAGAATATTCTTTTGATAGTTTCACATTTAGTATGAGAGTTACATCATCATCAAGAATGATAGTGATAGGTAATCCATGGGACATGCAAGATTATATTTTGAATCACAAGGTGGTGATCATCCTTTTGAGTTGCTTTCACTCATATGGTTCTCACTAGTAAAACTTGAGGAAAGCATATATTAATCATGTAAATATGATACTTATGAAACCAAACGAACAAATTCTTTTAATCATGTCAGTTATCAGTCTTAATGATACCTAAGACTAGAGAATAATAATATATATACTAAACAACTTTCAAAGGTAGTTGATGAGTTAACTAAAACATATGAACTTTTGAATAACTCTTGAGCAGAGATGATTTATTATCTTGAGAGTAAAGTACCAAAGAAATAACTATGGAAAAACTATTATTAGGATAGACTTAATGATGATAACCACCTTGTATGTCGTTGGGGCAAAGATTCATTATATTACTTAATAACTCAATCTTTATTTTATATTTAAACCCAATTAAATTCAAACTATTAGAATTATCTACTTTATTAAATGGACAAACTCTCTGATCTAAGATTCATATCAAAAGTCATAAATATCTACTTTATTAGAATAGAATTAACTTATTGTTAGTTGACCAAACTACTAATATGATCTTTATGTGATCGATATTTGGATAAAAAATTTCATTACTACTTGTATGACACATATATTTATATATCTTTTTTAATAAGATATTTTATCAAAGGAGCTTTTATGATACTATCTGACCAACAAAATTAATCAATTTAACAAAGTCACAATAGATGGTTCCTTACCTTCCAAGCTAGCTATTTCCTAGGTCATGAATTGTGATGATGATGTCGTGACCTGGGTTAGAAATCTTTCATGTCTCTAGCACTTTATTTTGAAATGTTATCTCTACTATATTTTAAACATTATGATTTTATCTTATCCATACTCTTTGATCTTTCTAAATGACTTGGATTTGCTTCTAGACCATACCACTTTTTGGTTTTCAATCCTCCCCCTCATAAACACTACAACCTTAGTATATTTTCTCATACCCTTTCTCTCTGTATCCTCTAATAATAGAGCTACAATTACTATTTCATAGGATAACCATGTTATCATACTACAAAAAAAAATTACCAAATTATCTTTTATACCATGTATTGAATTTTAAATAATAATTGTTATATCATCATCACTGATTTAATAGCTAATAAATAATCAATGGCTGATCAATGTCTAAAACTTGTGTAGATGTGAAGAAAATTAGTCAACCTCTTTAATGTACAACTTGTAAAGCATCTTCCTCATGAATAAATTGTTGACTAGCAAGTAGCTCTAATAGAGCATCTCTAATTTTCTTCAAATGTCCTTTATGGTTTTCTCACCCGAAACATTCATGAAGACCTCATCTACCAAACATAGTCTAATCATGTCTCATGCACTTCGATCTACCTTGTCCCATTTGAAAATATCTATAGATGATGTCTTTGATTTATGATCACTTACTCTGGCTTCAGATCTTGTATCATGGACCAATAATTTCTATCAACAAACAAATTTTTATCTACAACTTCCATAATTTGAAATTATTTCTAATGAAATTTTCAACCTAAATGCTAGATTCATAATCTCCATTCTCTAATTCAGACATTGAACTTTGCTTTGATCAAATTCACCTTTCCACAAACATAGTAAACCCTAGATCTCAATGTCAAACTAGGTTTTGTGACCAAAACATGACTTTGATACTAGATATTAGGAATCATGGTGATCATAATCCTTCGATACCAAATGATAGAATTTATAGATACTAGAGATGATCTTTGATACCCAATGTTAGGATCTCGATAGTAGCAAAAACAAATGCCTATGATACAAGGAGTCAAGATGATGGTTGGAGTTTAAGGATTCTGAGGAGGTAAATTAACCACAGATATAACTTTCATAGAAGAAGCATACACACACTATGAGAGGTGTCATATAAGAAGCACACAATCTCTAGAGAGAAGAGGGGATAAAGAAAAGAAGATAGAAAAATATTTTTTTCTATACCATTTTCAACATCATTATTTATGCATTTGCTCTGCTCTATTTTAGCAGAACTCTTCATTTGTTTTTTATTAGAAGGATTTAAATAATAAGGTAAAAAAAATCTAAGTAAAATTCTAAGTCACGATAGTGCATAACTTGTCATGACTTCGTTCATGTCATGATACTACATGATAAGTTGTGACTTGAATCTTTAAGTCACTAGTCAAAATAATACAAAATATATTACGACTTCATTTCAAATAAAAAGATGTAAAGATACCATGCACTAATGTCGTGATACCAAAGAATAGAATCCTAACTCAAATTCTTCTGACTTTTCATAATAATATCATAAACCATATTGATATTTAATTCTTGTCACAGCACCACAAAATAAGGTTATGACTTGAATATAAGAGACTTCCAATCACAACAACACAAGACATGTTATGACTTGTTAATGTCATGACTTCACATCCCATACTCGAGATAGTGGCCCATTATTCTATCTTTAGAAATATGAGTCAAACCCAAATAATCTTGCTTATTAATAAGGTGTTGTAATATCACTTGGTACTTGAATATAATTATAGTAGATCTCACCAGATAACATCTAATTTTTTCTAAGGGATATACCATAAAAATAATTTTATTCTATATAGTGGTGTAATGCATTTAAATGCATTGAGAAATTTGCTTGCATTGTAATACCATAGTATTTTCTATGATTCCTTTAGCCATGAATAACCTTAAGGCTGAATATAACATGGTTTCAAAAGGGATGTTCCAATTTGGTGCTATGAGAATGAGAGCACTAATCAACTAAGTCTTTATTTCCTCAAATTTTCATTAGCATCCATCATCCCGAAAAATATTTCTTTTTATACCAAGTAAACCATACAATGGCCTACTAGTTTTTAATTATTTATATCTTTTATTGAAGCAAGCATGCCCAATAAATTATCTTACCTCACATATGAAGGGATGGTAGTTAAGCAACTAGCTTAGCTTGTGCTTCATCTACTTTAATCCTCTCTTTATAGATCATATATGTCCATGAATCACTTTTTACTCTACCATTAAATAATATTTCTTTTTATTTGAGATAACATTCATTTTAAGATATCATTTTAGAATTTCATCTGGGTTTGATAAACAATCTTCATGATCATCTCCATATATAGTTAAGTCATCAAATAATACTTATAAAGTATTTCCAATTATGCCATTAAATTAATTAATATACTTTTTTAGATAGTCAACAGAGCATTACATAATCCAAAATATATACACTCTCAAGTATATGTACTGAATGTGCATGTATATGTATTTATCTTTAGTACTTCAAGGACTATTTCACTTTAAAACTAAAGCAAAAACCATTCTAATTAATAATATGAATTCCCCTAAAGTTTTTTGATAATTTAATCAATGAAAAATCTTGAAATGTGATCTTTCTTCATCATTATATTCAATTTATGGTAGTCAATACATACTCACCATTTAGTAATTAATTTTATTGGACTTAAAATATTTTCAATAATTCAGCTTTTTTGAATTCTCTCATATTGGAGTTGAATCTTCATTTTGTATGTTGTATCAATTTAGCACATTCATTCAAAAAAACATGGTGTAGACATATTGAGAGGGTAATCCTTTTCATATCTATAGTAATACATTCAATCACTCATTTGTTTCGCTTAAAAAAATATATCATGATAACTTCTTGGATTGGAGACAAAGTATATGAGATCGTCATTTTACTTTATTTTTTATCATCCTAATAAATATATTTTAATCTTTCGGACAACAGATTCAAGGGTGGTTTTGAAATATCTCAATTTTCTCACATGGTAGTTTAATTCTAGAAAGATAGTTCAGTTCAATAGTTCTTTTTTATCTTCTTCTAGATCTTCTTTTGTTTTTATTATTATTAAACTTTTTATACTTCTTATTCTTTTTGTACTTTTTATTTTTCTTTCTTATTTCTTCTTGTTTTTTTTCTACTTCTTCTTCCTATTCTCCTCCTCTTCCCCATTTTAATTCTTCTCCTTCTACTTCTTTTCCTCCTTCTTTTCCTCCTTCTTTTCCTCATTCTTTTCCTTCTCTTCCTCTTCATGCTCCTTCTACTTGTCCTTTTTTGCTTATTCTTCTTAATGTACTTATTCTCTTTTATCTTCTTTTTATTATTATTATTATTATTATTATTATTATTATTCTTCTTCTTCTTCTTCGTCTTCTACTTTTTTAACTTCTTCTTCTTCATCTTTTCCTTCTTCTTCTTCTTCTTCTACTTCTTATCCTCCACTTTTTTCTTTATCTTATTCTTTTTGTTGTTCTTCTTCATCTCCTCCTCATTATTCTTCTTGTTTGTCTTCTTCCCCTTCTCCTTCTTTTTCTTTTATATTTATTCTATTTCTCCTCCTCCTACTAATTCATGCATTTCTTTTTCTCTATATAATTCTTCTTCTTCTTCTTTGCCTCCTCCTCCTCCTAATTTTAGTTTCTTCTTCTTTTTCATTTTTTTACTACTTCTTTTGCTCTTTCTCTTTCTCTTTCTTCTCCTTCTATTGATTCTACTTATTCTACTCTTTTTCTTTTACTTCTTTTTTTTTCTATTTCTCTTTCTTCTTCTTCTTTGTTATTCTTCTTCATATTTTTTTTCTTTTTCTTCTTCACTTTTATCTTATTCTTCAACATTTTCTCAGTCTCTTTTTTTCTCCTCCTTCTTTTTCTTCTCCTATTTCTCTTTCTTCTTCTTCATTTTCTTTTTCAACTTTTTTTTCTTCTTTATCTACCTTTCCTACTTCTTTTGTACTTATTCTTCTCCTTATTTTTATTCTTTTTTTTCTTCTCCTTCTTCGTACTCTCATCCTCCTCCTCATATTTCTTCTTCTTCTTCTTCTTCTTCTTCTTCTCTCCTACTCCTCGTATTTTTTTTATTCTTTGTACTTATTCTTCTTTTTCTTCTTTTTAGTTTTCTCCTTCACATTCTTTTTCTTCTTATTTTTCTTTTTCTTCTTCTTTTCTTTCTTATTCTTATTCTTTTTCTTTTTCATTATGTTCTTTTTTCTATTTCTTTTACTATTTCTCCTATTGCTATAACTTCTTCCGCTTCTTCTCCTTTTTGTTGTGGTTCTTCTTCTCATTCTTCTCCACCTCTTCTTCTTCTTCTCATTCTTCTCCACCTCTTCTTCTTCTTCTTCTTCTTCTTCTTCTTATTCTTCTATTTTTTATTATTATTATTCTACTTCTTATTTTACTTCTTATCTTTCTGACCCTTCTTTTTTTTCTCATCTTTTCCTTCTCTTCCTTTTCTTTCTTTTTTGTTCTTCTTATTCTCCTTCTTCTTCTTCTTTTTGTTTTTTTTTTATTTTTCATTCTACTTCTTCTTTTACATATTTTTTTCTTCTTATTCTTCTTATTCTTCTTATTCTTATTCTTCTTATTCTTATTCCTCTTCTCCTTTTTTTCATTTTTTCTTCTTTTTCTCCTCTTCCTCCTACTTCTTCTCCTTCTTATTTTTTATCTTTTACTCCATCTACTTTTTCTTCTTACTCTTCATCATCATAATCATCATCATCATCATCTTCTTCTTCTTGTTCTCATTCTCCTCCTACTCCTACTCTTCCTCCTCCTTTTCCTCCTCCTCCTCCTCTTCCTCCTCCTTCTCCTCATCCTCTTCCTCCTAATTCTCCTTCTCTTTCTTCTTTATTCTTTTTTTTCTCTTTCTTCTTTATTATTCATCTTCTCTTTCATCTTTATTCTTCTTCTCTTTCTTCTTTATTCTTCTTCTTCTTCTTTCTTCTTCTTCTTCTTCTTCTTCTTCTCCTTCTCCTCCTTCTTCTCAACAATTTTTCTTCTCCTTCTTCTCTCATTTCTACTCATTCTTCTCTCTTTTTCTTCTTTTTTTATTATTCTCTTCTTCGTCTTCTTCTTCTTTTTCTCTTTTTTCTTCTTCTACTTTTTTTTCAATCTCCTTCATTTCCTTCTTCTTCTTCTTCTTTTATTCTTCTCCTCCTTCTCCTCCTTCTTCTTTTCTTCTTCTCCTCCTCCTCCTCCTCCTTCTTCTTTTTTTCTTCTTTCATTATTATTCTTCTTCTTTTTCTTCTTTGCCTCCTTTTTCTTTATCTCCTTCTTCTTTTTGTTCTTCTTGTTCTTCAACCTTTCCTTCTTCTTTTATACTTTTTTCTTCTTTTATACTTTTTTCTTCTCCTTATTTTTTTGTTCTTCTTTTTATTTTTCTCCTTCACATTCTTTTCCTTCTTCATCTTCTCGTTCTCCTTCATCATTTTCTTATTCTTCTTTTCCTGCTTATTCTTTTTCTTCTTATTTTTCATTATGTTCTTTTCTACTTCTTCTACTAATTCTCCTCATGCTATAACTTTTTCTTCTTCTTTTCTTCTTCTTCTTCTCATTCATTTAATACTTTTCTTCTTTTTTTATTGTTTTTTTTCTTCTCCTAATTTTTATTCTTCTGCTTCATCTTTTTTTACTTCTTATCTTTCTCATCCTTCTCCTTTTTCACTCCTCCTTCTTCTCCTTCTTTTTCTTTTTTTTGTTTTTCTTATCCTCCTTGTCCTTCTTATTCTTTATTTTTTTTTCTTCTACTTCTTCTACATATTCTTTTTAATCTTATTCTCCTCCATTTTTTTTTCTTTTTCTCCTTCTCTTTCTCATTGTTGTACTACTTATTCTTCTACTTCTTCAGCTACTTCTCCTTTGACCATTGCTTCTTCTTCATCATAATCTTCCTATTCTCCTTTTTTTTCTTCTATTTCTTTTTCACCTCCTCCTCCTCCTACTTCTTATCCTTCTTATTTTTCTTCTTTTAACCTTTTTTTTCTTCTTCTTATTCTTCTTCTTTTATTTGATATTGTTCTCCTCCTCCTCCTCCTACTCTTACTCCCCATCCTCCTCTTCTTCATAATTCTACTTCACCTTCTGCTACTTCTTCTCATTTATTATTATTATTATTATTATTATTATTATTCTACTACTACTACTACTACTTATTCTTCAACTTTTTCTCGTACTCCATTTTTATTTTCTTCTTCTTTTCCATCTACTTCTTCCCCTACTTTATCTTCTTTTTTTTCTTCTTATGCTTCTCATACTTTTACTCCTCTTCCTCCTTCTCCACCTCCTTCTCTTCCTCCACCTTCTACTTCTCCTTCTTTAACTTTTTTTATCTTCTTCTTCTTCTTCTTCTTCTTATTCTTATTTTACTAATACTTTTTCTTTTCCTTCCTCTTCCTCTTCATCTACTTTTTCTTTTTATTATTGTTCTTTTTTTCTACTTCTTCTCATACATCTTCTTCTACTATTGCAACTTCTCCTTCTTATTATTATTATTCTTCATCTTCTACTTCTTCTTTTATTTTAAAATCTTTTATTTCTCCTTCTTCTTCTCCTTCATCTTCTTCTTCTTATTCTCCTCCTCCTCCTCATTATTATTATTCATCTTTTCCGTATTATTTTTCTTTTATTATACTTCTTCTAATGCTTATCATATGGATGCAACTAATACTACGTATTTATCTTCTTTTATTTATTATTTTTATTCTTCTTATGCTAATTCTTCTTCTTCAACTCCTTATTATTATTATTCTTCTTTTCTTCTCATATTTATCTTTTTTCTTTATTTTCTTCTTTTTGTTCTTATTATATTCTTCCTCTTTCTTCATAATCTCATATGTCTTTTTTTTATTTTTTTTATTTTTTTTCATTTTTTTCATTTTTTTCATTTTTTTTCTTTTTTTTTCATTTTTATCATTTTTATCTTTTTTATCATTTTTATCAGTTTTATCATTTTTATCATTTTTATCATTTTTTTCATTTTTTTCATTTTTCATTTTTTCATTTTTTTCATTTTTTTCATTTTTTTCATTTTTTTCATTTTTTTTTTATTTTTTTGTTTTTATTCTTTTTATTCTTTTTTATTCTTTTTTATTCTTTTTATTCTTTTTTATTCTTTTTATTCTTTCATTCTTTTTTTTCTTTTTTCTTTTTTTCTTTTTTTCTTTTTTCTTTTTTCTTTTTTTCTTTTTTTCTTTTTTTCTTTTTTTCTTTTTTCTTTTTTTCTTTTTTTCTTTTTTTCTTTTTTTTCTTTTTTTCTTTTTTTCTTTTTTTCTTTTTTTCTTTTTTTCTTTTTTTCTTTTTTTCTTTTTTTCTTTTTTTCTTTTTTTCTTTTTTCTTTTTTCTTTTTTTTTTTTCTTTATTTTCTTTCTTTTTTCTCTTTTTTTCTCTTTTTTCTCTATTCTCTTCTCTCTCTTCTCTCTCTTCTCTCTATTCTCTCTCTTCTCTCCTCTATTTGTTCTCTCTTCTCTCTCTTTTCTCTCCTCTCTTTGGTCTCTCTTTTCTCTCTTCTCTATCTTCTCTCTCTTCTCTCTCCTCTCTTTGGTCTCTCTTTTCTCTCTTCTCTATCTTCTCTCTCTTCTCTCTCTCATCTCTCTCTTCTCTCTCTTCTCCCTCTCATCTCTCTCTTCCCTCTCTTCTCTCTCTCTTCTCTCTTTCTTCCCTCTTTTCTCTCTATTCTCTATTCTCTTTTTCTCTTTTTTCTCTTCTTTTCTCTTCTTTTCTTTTTTTTCTTTTCTTTTTTTCTTTTTTTCTTTTTTTTTTTTTTTTTCTTTTTTTCTTTTTTTTCTTTTTTTCTTTTTTTTCTTTTTTTTCTTTTTTTTCTTTTTTTTTCTTTTTCTTCTATCTCTTCTTCTATTTCTTCTTCAATATTTTTATTCTTTTTCTTATTATATTCTTCTTCTTCTTATTGTTCTTTTTTTTCATCTGATCTTCCACCTCCTCCTACTTATACTTCTTCTTAATATTATTTCACCTTTTTTTTCTTTTTTTTATTCTTCATCTTCTTATCATTTTTCTTTTTCTTCTTGTAAATATGGGTTTTCTTTTTTCTTCTTATTTTGCTTATCCTTCTACTTATTTTTTTACAACTTCTTTTACTTTTTCTTATTCTTCTCCACCACTTTCTCTTCCTCATCCCCCTATTTCTTATACATCTCCTTCTCCTTCTCCTTCATCTAGTTCTTCTCCTACATATTCTCTTTCTTCTCCTTCTCCTCCTTCTCCTCCTTCTCCTCCTTATTTTTCTTATTTTTGATTTTCTTATTCATCTTCTCCTCCTCCTCCACCTCCTCATTAATCTACGTCTTCATCATCACATTCTTCTCTTTCATTTTCTTCTCATGTTTCTTCCTCTAATATTAATTTTTCTTTTTCTTCTTTTTATTCTTCTTTTTATGTATTTTTTTTGCTTCTTCTTCATCAATAATTTATTTTTCTACTTCTTCTACTTATTCATATTCTTCTCATTTTTTTTTTATTTTTTTTTCTTCTACTTTTACTTCTTTTTTCATGTTTCTATTTTTACTACTATTTCTTCTTATTTTTGTTATTCTACTATTATTTCTTCTTATTTTTATTCATCTCCTCTTCTTCCTTCTATTTCTTCTTCTTCTTCTTCTTCTAATTTTTGTTTTCTCCTGCTCTTTCTCCTCCTACTTCATCATCATCTTCTTCCCTTCCGCTTTCTTTAATTTTTTATAATTCTTCAGCTTCTCCTTTTTATTCTCCTTCATCTTCTTCTTTTTCTCCATCTTTTTCTTCTTCTTCTTCTCCATCTTCTTTTTCTTCATTTACTTCTCTATCTTATTATTATTATTATTCTTCTTCTTCTTATCCTTGTTTATGTATTTTTTTTTATTATCTTCTTCTTATTATCCTTCTTCTACTTCATATTTTTTTATTCCTCATACTTTTTACATTTAATTTTTCTTCTTCTATATTATCTTCTTCTCTTTTTTTTATTCTTGTTCGTTTTTTTATCTTCTTATTTTTCTTCTACTTCTCCTCCTCCTATTCTTTCTTCTTCTACTTCTCCTCCTATTATTCCTACTTATTCTAATTCTTCTTCTGCTCTTTTTTCTTATTTTTCTTCTTCTTCTTCTTCATATTTTTTTCTTCTTCTTGTCTTATTATTCTCTTTCTTCATTTTGTTATTCTTCTTCTCATTCATATTTTTCTTCTTATCCTTTTTCTTCTTCACCAATTTCTCTAACAACTACTTTTTCTTCTACTTTTTCTTCTCCTTCTTTTTCATCTTATTATTATTTTGTTTCTTTCTCTCCTCCTCTTTCTTTTTATTCTTTTCATCACATTCTCCTTCTTCTTTTTCTTTTTATTCTTTATTATTATTATTATTATTATTATTATTAATTTTCTTCTTCTATTTCTTCTTTTTCTTCGTCTTCTGCTTCTACTACTACTACTTCTTCTTCTTCTTCTTCTTCTTCTTCTGTTTCCTCTTCTTCTTCTCGTTCTCATGCTTCTCCTATTCTAGTACTACTACTTCTTCTCTTTATGCTACTTCTTTTCTTCATCTTCTATAGCTTCTCCTCCTTCTTCTTCATTTTCATCTTCTTCTATAGCTTCTCCTCCTCCTCCTCCTCCTCCTCCTTCTTTTTAATCTCTTTTTATATTCTTCTTATTCATCTCCTTCTTCTTCTTCTTATTCATCTACCTTTTCTTCTACTTTTTCATCTCATTCTTCTTCTTATTCACCTCATTCTTGTTTTTCTTTTTCTTCTTTTCCTTTTTCTTTTTCTTCTTTTCCTTTTTCTTTTTCTTCTTTTCCTTCTTCTTCTTCTTCTTCTTCTTCTTCTCTTCTTTTCCTTCTTTTTAGATTTGTTCTTCCCAATTTTTTTCTGGTTCTTCTTCTTATTTTTCTTTTTCTTTTTCTTGTTCTCCTCAATTCTCCTTCTTATTTTTTTCTACTTATCCCCCCTCATACTTCTTATTTTGCTTTTTCTTCTTCTATTTCTTATCCTTCTACTTCTCCTCCTCATACTTCTTCATCTTCGTCGTCGTCTTCTTCTTTTATTTCTTCTCTTTCTACATCATCATCATCTTCATCTTCTTTTCCTACTTCTTGAACTTCTTATTTTTCTTATACTTCTTCTTCTTCTTCTTCTTCTTTATCTTCTACTTTTTCTTCTTATTCTTCCTTTAATATTTTTTCCCTCTTCTTCTACTTTTTCTTCTTCTCATACTTCTCTTTATTTTTCTTCGACTTCTTCTTCTTTTTGTTCACCTGCTATTTTTTCTTTTTTTCTTCTACTTTATATTTTTAATCTCCTTTTTTTTATTTTCTTTCTACTTTTTCTTATCCTTATTCTTATTCTCCTTTTTTTTCTTTTTCATCTCATCCTCATATTGCTTCTTCATTTTGTTCTTCTTTCTTTTATTCTTCATCTTCTTCTTATTCTTATTTTCTTCTTCCTCCTTATCCTCTGACTTTTTCTGCTACTTCTTATTCTTATACTACTTATACTATTTCATCATCATCATCATCATCATCTTCTCTTTCTTCTTATTTTTATTTTTATTCTTCTCCTCCTCATGCTTCTTCTCCTTCTTCTTTTTTCAACTTCATGTCCTTATCTTTCTAGTTCTTTTTCTACTGTTGTTTGTTGTCCTTCTACTACTTCTTTTTCTTCTACTTCTTCATCAACATAATCTTCTTCTATTTCTTCTTCCCCTATTCCTCTTCATGCATCTACAACAACAACTTCTTCTCATACTACTACTTCTCTTTCATCTTGTTTTTTTTCTTCTTTTCCTTCTACTTCTTCGTCTTCTTCTCTTTTTTCCCATACTTTCCCTTCAGCCCTTTCTTTTTCTTCTTCACCTTCATTTTTTTTCTATCTTTCTTCTTTTTCTTATACTACTTTCTATTCTTTTTTTTCTTTTCAACCTTCTTGTTCTTCTTCTATTTCTTTTCCTCCTATTACTTCTTCTTCTTCTACTTCTCATTCTTTTCTTTCTCCTCCTTCTACTCCTTATTCTTCTTGTCCTACCTTGCCTCATTCATCTTTTAATTGTTTTTCTTCTTTTCTTCCTCCTCCTCATTTGCCTCTTTCTTCAAAATCTTCCTCTTCTTCTTTTTTATTCTTCTCTGCCTCTTCCTTAATCTTTATATTCTTATTCTTCTTCCTCCTAATATTCTTCTTAACATTCTTCTCCCTCCTAATAATCTTCTTTATCTTTATCATCATCTTTTTCTCTTTCTTCTACTTCGTTTTCTTCTTCTTCTTCTCCATCTTCTTAATCTTCTACTTGTACCTCTCCTTTTTTCTACTTCCTCTACTTATTTTATATATTCCTTCTTCATTTTCTTTTGTACTACTTTTTTATGCTATTTTTTTTCTAGTTTTTCTTCTTTTTCTACTTCTAGATCTTCATCTTATTTTTTTCTTCTCATCCTCCTCCTTTTTCTTCTCCTCTCCCTTTTTGTTGTTGTTCTTATTCTTCTTCTCCTCCTCCTTCTCCAACTTTTTTTTTATACTTTTTATTTTTCTTTTTGTTTTTGTTTTTCTTTTTCTTTTTTTCTTCATCTTTTTCTCCATCTTCTTCTTCTTCTTCTTATCATTCTTCTAATTCTTGTTCTTTTTCTTCAACTTCTTTTATTATTTTGTTTTCTCCTTCTTTATATTCTTTTTTTTCTCCTACTTCACCTCCTACTACTACTTCTTGTTGTTTAAAATAATAATCATCATTATATTCTTCTTCTACTTTTAAATTGTCCTTTTCTTCTTTATATTTTTCTTTTAAGACTAGTTATTTTTCATTTTATTCTTCTTGTTATATTTTTTTATATTCTTCTACATTTTTTTCTTCTTCTTCTCATCCTCCTCCTACTCCATCTCTTCCACCTTTTTCTTCATATCTCCCTAACTTCCTCCTCCTCCTTCAACTTCTCCTTATTCTACTTCTTCTTTGTCGTCTTTGTTTACTTATTATCCTTTATCTTCTTCTTCTTCACATTCTGTCTCCAACTTATTTATTTTCTTTTTTTTTCTACTTTTGCTTCTTATTTTTCTTATGCTTCTCCTCATATTTATTGTTCTTCATTTTTTTCTTCTTATCCACCATCTCCTCCTCTTTCTTCTTCTTATTTTTTTTATGTTTCTTTTTTTATATACTATTCCTTCTTATTAATATTCTTATTCTTCTACTACATTTTCTTCTTCTTCTCCACCTACGTCATCTTATATTACTTCTTCTTATGCTAATTCTTCTTCTACTAATTCTTTAGCTTCTTCTTCCACATCTCCTTATGCTTCTTCTTTCTCTTCTTCATATTGTTGTTATTTTTCATATTTTTTTTCTTCAATTCATTCTCATGATTGTTCTTCTTCTACTACTTTTCTTCTTCTTCTTCTTCTTGTCTTCCTCTAGTTTTTTCTTTTTTGTCTACTTCCCCATCTTCTTCTTTCATTATTCTTTTTTTCCTTCCTATCCTCCTCATTTTTCTTCTTCTTCTACTTCTTCTTTTCTTCTTATTCTTCTCATTATTATTATTATTATTATTCTTCTTCTTCTTCTTCTTACCCCCCTCGTTATTCATCATCATCATCTTCGTATTCTTCTTCTCATCCTCCTCATCCTCCTTCTTCTAATACTTTTGCTTTTTTTTTCTTATGCTTCTTCTAATGCTTCTCCTCCTAGAACTGATGTTTCTTCTTTTTTTTTCTTCTACTACTTCTTTTTCTTATTCTACTATATATTTTTTCTTCTATTGCTATATCTTCTTCTGCTACTACTTTTTTTTTCTTTAGCCTCTCCTTTTTTTTCATCTACGTTTTCTTTTGCTTTGTTTCCTTTTACATCTTTTCCTTCATATTTTTATTTGTGTTCTTCCTATTTTATATATTCGTCTTCTTTTTCATCTTCTTATTTTATTTCTTCTTGTATTTCTCCTTTTACTAATTGATTTTTCTTCTTTTTTTCTTATTTCTATTATTATTATTCTCTTCCTACTTATGCTACTTCTTTTCTTGATACTTCTTTCTAATATCTTTTTTTCTTTTTTTCTTCTTCTTATTTTTCTTCTACTTCCTCTTTTTTTTCTACCTCTTATCTGTCTTTTACTTCTTCTTTTTCTTCTACTTCCTCTTCTCCTTTTTATTATACTACATCCTTTTCTACTACTTCTTCTTCTCATTCTTTTTTTGCTACTTCTACTTCTCCATTTTCTTTTTCTTCTTTTTCTACATCTCCTTCTTCTCTTATTTCTTTCACTTCCTCTTCTTCTACTTCTTTTTCTTCTTCATTTTCTTCTTCTACTTCCTCCCTTATGCTCCTTTTTTTGTTGTTCTTTTTTGATTACTGCTTTATCTTTTTTTTCTTCATTTTCTTTTCCTCTTTTTAATCCTTTTTCTTCATTTCCCTTTTCTTCTACTTTTTATTCCCCTTCTCTATATTATTATTCTTCTTCTTCTTCTTGTTCTCATTCTTCTCTTTGCTGTTTTTCTTCTTCTTCTTCTCATTCTTCTTTTTCTTCTTATTCTTTGTCTTCTTGTTATTCTTCATCTTTTCTTTCTTTTTCTTTTTCTCTTTCTTATATTTTTTTTTCTTCAACGCTTTCTTTTTCTTTTTTTCTACTTCTTCTTCTTCTTGATTTTCTACTTCTCTTGTTTCTCCTTCTACTACTACTACTTCTTCTTCTTCTTCTTTATCTTCATCATTTTCTTCTTCTATATATTCTTCTTCTCTTCCTTCTTTATCTTATTTTTCTTCAACTTCTTTTTTATTTTTCATTTTCTTCTTATTCTTATTCATATACTTCTTCTTCTTCTCCTTCAACTTTTTCATTTTTTTTTCTTTTTCTTCTCCACCTTATCTTACTCCAATTCTTTATTTTTCTTCTCCTCCTCCTCATCTTCTTTCTCCTCCTATTCCTTTATCTTCTTTTGTTCTACTTCTCTTTCTCTTTCTTCCCCTTATTTTTTTATCTTTTTCTTCTTTTGCTTGTTATTTTTTGTATACTTCTCATTCTTATTTTTTTTCTTTTACTCACCTTCTCTTTCGTATTCATCATCATCGTCATCATCTTTTTCTTCTTCTTCTACTCTTCTTCTTCTTCTTCTTCTACTCTTCTTCTTCTTCTTCTTCTACTCTTCTTCTTCTTCTTCTTCTTCTTCTACTCTTCTTCTTCTTCTTCTTCTTCTTCTACTCTTCTTCTTCTTCTTCTTCTTCTTCTTCTTCTTTTTTTCTTTTTCTTTTTCTTCTTCCTCTTCTTCTTCTTCTTCTTCTTCTTCTTCTTCTTCTTCTACTACTACTACTCTTCTTCTTCTTTTCTTCTTCTTCTTCGCCTACTCTTCTTATTCTTTTCTTCTTCTTATTCGCATACTCTTCTTCTTCTTCTTCTTCTTCTTATTCTTCTTCTACTCTTCTTTTTCTTCTACTCTTCTTCTTCTTCTTCTTCTTCTTCTTCTTCTTCTACTCTTCTTCTTATTCTTCTTCTTTTTCTTCTACTCTTCTTTTTTTTTTCTTCTTCTTCTACTCTTCTTTTTTTTTTTTTCTTCTTCTTCTACTCTTCTTCTTATTCTTATTCTTATTCTTCTTCTACTCTTCTTCTTCTTCTTCTTCTTCTTATTCTTATTCTTCTTCTTCTACTCTTCTTCTTCTTCTTCTTCTTCTTCTTCTACTCTTCTTCTTCTTCTTCTTCTACTCTTCTTCTTCTTCTTCTTAATCTTTTGCTTCCTCCTTTTTATCATCATCATCTTCTTCTTAATCTTTCACTTCCTCCTTTTTATCTTCTTCTTCTTCTTATGTTTTTCTTTTTCTTTCACTTTTTCTTCTCCTCTTCATCCTCCTCTTCTTAGGTTTCCACACAAATATGGATTATTTGTGTTAGACAAGTCATAAGATGATATATTTGTCATGAAATACACTCAAGATATTCTATCCAGAGAAAGACATTTTTCTTATAATCTTATCCCATGAGATGATCACATATATGGAAACTCAAAATTTATGTAAGTTTACTTGATATGAGTATTAAACTTTTTAGACTAAAAGAATAGATAAATTAATGACCATTTTTATTATGTATATTCTAAAAGAACTAACATTCAAATATTATATGGGTTATGTTGCATACCCAATGTACTTATTCCACCATAGTGCGAGACTCTTTTGTTAGATATGATGAATAATGATGCAAAATTATGAGATACATATAAGTTAAGGTATTTTATAATGTGGTGACAACTTTATGAATTATTTTTTCTTGGATGATTTCTATAGAGTATATTCTTAGGAAATGTATGTTAATTAATATGATTATGATGCCTATGAAGGAAAAAGTATAAATATAATTATTACAATATTATTTCTTATGTTTTATAAATTTAAAGGTCAAATGATAGAAATGCATACTCAAAGTAGTCATCAAGGATATATGTTGTATTGCCTAAAATGAATAGCCATGTAAATGACCTAGAAAAATAACAAGTATGATTTTATTGTAAAATGCCAAAGCACGACTACAATGAGAACATCCTTGATAATAATAGTCAAGAGGGATGACATGCTTGTATGCTAAAAAGGCAAATGGCAATTTCACATAAATCTATCATTTGTCTAATAGTTGAGCATAATATTATCTCAATACTAAAAAAAATCATTATAGATAAGAAAGTAAGTCAATTATAGAGTCTTTCTTTTTAAAACCCTATTTTATCTACTCAACTGGAGTGCTAGTTAGTTCATTATTGATTAGTCAAACTACTCACACTATCACTATGAAATTGATATCTAGATTTATATTCATATTTACTACGTGTATGACTCAAATAATTATGGATCTCCATTAGATAAAATAATAGTCTAATGAGCTTTTGGGATTTTGTCATTAATGATAAGTTTTAGAACCATAACAAATTAGTAAACATCGAGTGACTCATTAATTCCATGGGTTGTATAGGGACTAAGGTTTGTGAGGTTGGAGGTATTCTATAAAATAGCTAATTAGAACTCCTTTTATCGCATGTCCAATGCCAATCTAGCTTTAACAAATCCCATTTTCTTGGTGAAGATGCTATTAATCACACCTTCTTGGATAAATAAGAAGGCAATTACATCTAGTTTCGTCAACTCTTTCACTAAAATTTTTTCTACACCTTCTAAATATGAGGAGTGTTTTGGTTTTATAAATCATTTTCTACTTAGCTCCAACAGGAGCTAGAGGGAGGTCCAATAGAGCTCGACCACGAGCTCCATGGAGCTCCTCATTGAGCTCCATGGAACTCGACGAGAGCTCATTGAGCTCCTATAACTTGTATAGGGAGCTCCATGGAGCTCTATTTGAGTTATAGGGTAGGGGCGAGGGAAGAGGGAAGAAGGGTGAGGGGAGAGAGGCAAGTAATGGGGGAGGGGCAAGTGGAGATTAGAAGATAAATAATAAATAATTAATTAAATATTTAGAAAGTTAGCTAATGATATTTTGGTATTACGTTATTTGAGTGCACCAAAAATCAATTAGTTAGGAGTTTGGTGCACTTTTTTAAAATATTAAAAATTTAGTTCATGTTTTTCAATTATTTTGTGAGAGCACACCAAAACATAATTCTCCCCAAAAAGAAAGGGTCGATGTGGGAAGATGTGAAACTTGACCTACCACATTTTTTAAATGTGTCATTATGAAAATTTTTATAAATATTAGTTATCTTAGTTTATCCTAACTTATCCTAACATAAATGATCCTTGCTATCTAGTTATAACATGAGCAAAGACCAATTAAAATTGAAATTTCAATTTAACATTGGCGTTCATTGTGGGAACCATCTTTTATTGGTTGTCACTCTTCATTGTATGTTTCAAATGAGGAGTGTAAGTAATCTCCAAGTTTCAAGTTAAGATATGTTTGAATCTACACAAGTTCACAAGTGCAATTATCAAATAGGCATGAATCGAACCTAGTGACATTCAACGTATTGATGGGTGTTATCCAATGTGTCATCAGAAATTCATGGAAATTTAAAGAATAGACAATTAGGTTCTGGTATAGTAAAACCAAAATATTTATGAATTAAGTATCATTTAAAAAAAAAAGATTGTGCACAAAGCCAAAACTATTTAAGTTTTAGTGCTCTATCAATTGTAGTGATAATTGTACCCTTCACTTCATTAAAAAACATAATTTAAAGAATAGAGGACCATGAAATTTATAGTGATAATATATATATATATATATATATATATCATCAAACATAGATATCTGTATATGTGTATTAATAGATACACATATACAGATATCTATGTTTGATGATATATTTAATAAAAAAATTATGTTTTGGGTATGTTTATAAAAAAAATTAAACATTTCACAAAAACATAAAAATTGTAATTTTACGAAAAAATTATGTTTAGGCGATACAAAATAAAAATGTTAATATATAGGCCTCTCTCATAAAAAAATTAGCCAAAGAGTCCATGAGGTTTTTTTTTGTTTTTCCAAATTTGCCCTTGTCACATAATTAAACAAAAGAAAATTCTTTAAATATAAATATATAATAACCAAAACATTGTTAAACTCAAACCATATTTTCAATTTAAATAAATCTTTTCGAAAATACAATTCATAAAAAGTATAAATACAATATGTTAAATGCAAATTGTTCTTTATAGTTTTAAACTAAATATTTATACATCAATATATATAGACAATTATGTTTCCAAGTTTATGATTTCATAGATTTAGAAGAAGAAAACAACAAAAATACAGCAAATGATATATATATATATATATATATATCCACAACTACAATCCAACAAAGCCACGGTTATGATTTTCACTTACATGAAAATGTTAAAATAGAAATATATTCGGTTATAGAAAACAGATAATCAAAACAAATTATATACAGCATATACTATGTATTTTAAAACTATACATGTGTGCGTGTGTGTAATGTTATTTCTAATCATTTTTAAACGATAACATATATCATTACAAGAAATAAACTATTTAGAAATATAAAATGGAATTATCCAAATCCATTTCAAAAATTAAGAATGGATTTGAAATAGATTAGAAACAAAATAAAGGAAACCATAAAAAAACTAAAATGTTCAAAATTTTCTTTGCTATTTTGCTATGGAAAATTTTGAGTTTTTTATTCATTCACTAAATGATCCACAAAGTGAGAAGCAAATATGCTTGCATGGAATTTAGCATTAATAATATTTGTATCCCTTTATAATCAGAAATGGTAATCGTATCCATATCTATTTTTGCGAGGGATATTAAATTCGTCGATATGTAAATTTAAATGATTGTGTGACGGAAAGTCATTCCATCGCATTTTTAGTGATGCAATTAAATTTCATCACTAAAATATGATAATTAATTTTTTTAAACACTTTAAAACTTCAAAGTATTCTTAGGATTTTTGGGACTTTTTGGTTTTTTTTTTGTAATTTCATTCTATTCATGTTTGGATTGTCTATCCTCCATATTTTGTTCGACGTGATTTTTATTTGTAATGAGGTATGAAATTTTGTTTTTTTTATATTCCATATGTTTTATATTCAAGAATACCTCCATGTGTTTATTTTCATGTTACTTATAATTTCTTTCCATTTTTAACATTTATGTTGGGTTCTATCTGATTGTTTTGCCAAATAATTATAAGTATAATAGATAAATTATAAATTATTTATAGTTTTTTTTACATTTTTTTGTACATTTTTACTTATGCTTTTATATCTAAAAATTTTTTGTAACCTAATTGATTTTTGATAGTTTTGTGTATTTTGTTATTGACCTATTGTTAATATCACCAAATTTATATTGTGTTTACTTTCCTTATTAGTAGTAAATGATATTTAATAATTTCAAAATTGAATAACTCATATTAATGGAGTAATTTTAACAATAAATAATGTATAATTATTAAAATAATTACTAAATGTTTATTTTTAATAACAATAATAATGAAAAAAAATATAAACAAGGTATGTAATTAGAATAGTTAAATGTAACGAATTGACAAAATTACATTGGAACAACTTGTCATTTCTAATTTTGATCCAAAATTATCTAATACTTATTTTACTACAAGTTATTTGTTTTATTTATGCAATTTCATAAAAATTTTACTACACCTTTATTACAAACATATATATATATATATATATATATATATTATAATTCCATAAATATTAAAGTTGTGTTATATGAATAGAAAACATTAAATGACATTATCATTAATAGATGAATGAAAGACAGAAAGATGGGTTTTTAATTGATGAATTTGTAAATGAGATTGTATAATTTATTACTTTCACGGAAAAATAGTCTGAATTTATGGATGAAATAAAAATAAAATGCCCATGTAATGCTCTTAAATGTCAAAATTAGAGTTTCTACGATGTTGACATAGAACGATATCATCTTGTAAAAAATAGATTTGTTAGCGACTATTATGTTTAGTATAAACACAAGAAAATAGTTGTCTCACAAATAACTAAGCATAATATACTTTGAAATGTTGATTCATCTATTGTAATCGAATTTTCTAATCCCAACAATGCATCTGAAAAAATTTTGAATAATATTATTGGTCCTTCATTAAATTCAGATATCACCGATGAAATCTCAATATTATCAGCAAAATAATTTTTTAAAGTGCTAAAGGCCTCAAAAGAAGAGGTTTGGGAAGGTAATCTATATGACTACTCCAAGTTATCTGTAGTAACTAGACAAATAATTTATAGTCAAAATATCATTTTTTAGAAAGATATTATGATGAAATATATTAGTTTTTATCCAAATTGTTACCAAAAAATAACATAATTACAAATAGAGTTTATGGAACAAAGATGTTAAAACGAGTTTGGGTTTGCTAGTAGAAAAAATATATTATTGCATTAATGGTTGCATGATATATAGGGGCATAGAGTGTAAAGTAATTGTATGTAATTTTTGTAACTATCCTTGATACAAAAGATATACATGTAAAAGGAAATAAAAAAAAATTTTCACAAGATGTATTATTTTCCATTGACTCCTCATCTACAAAGATTATTTGCATATGATGCTACTACTAATGATATGACAAAAATTAGGTTATTGAAGATGGCATGATGTGGTATTGCTCAGATATTCTCCTTCTTGGAAACATTTTGATGATTATCATCCATCAATTACATATGAAATTAGAAATGTTACATTAGGAGATGGATTTTAGCCATTTGTTCAAACATGACAATAATACTCTTTATGGATTATTATTATTATTACACCTTATAATTTACCATCATAGATATGCATGAAAGATAAATACATATTTTTGTGTGTTATCGTGCCTAGTCTGAGAAAAATTCAAAAGACAAATTGAATATTTTTCTATATCCCCTTATAGTAGAGCTCAAAAAATTATGAGAGGATGGTGTCAAAATATATGATATATCTAGAAACCAGAACTTTAAAATACGAGTAGCACTAATAAGAAATATAAGTGACTTTCATGCATTTCAATGTTATCTAGATGAAGCACTACAAAGAAATTAGCTTGTCTTTATATTGCATTAATGACTTATATGCATTTTATTTGAGCAAAGGAGGAAAGAATTTTTATTTTTGATAATCATCAAAAATTCTAACATGTGGAACATCCATTTGGGATAAATATTGATGCATTTTAGAAAGGCAATAAAGTCATTACAAGTGCATCACCCTTTAGGTCAAGTGATGAGATATTAGAAGTAATTTAAATGTATTGGTTCAAAAGTGTTATGGATGTTAATGTAAATTGCCTCAATACACAAATTTCAAAGATTTATCAGTGTGGTTGGAAGAAAAAAAGTATCTTTTGGGATTTGTCATATTTCAAAACAAATCTTATTAGACACAACTTAGATGTGATGGGTATTTAGAAAAGTATTTTTGATAATATTTTTAATACTATAATGAATGTGGAATGTGGAAAGAAAAGAATTGAAAGAGTTATGTTCACGTCCAGAGTTAGATAACAAATAAATTTTCTAAGACTTGTTATAGTCTTTAAAGGATGCAAAGGAATCTTTATGCAAATGGCTGATGTAGCTAAGGTTCTCTAACAGATATGCATCTAACATGAGAAGATGTGTTGATATGAAGAAGCATAAATTATTTGGAATGGAAAGTCATAATTGTCATGTGTTCATGTAGAGACTAATACCCATAGTATTTCGTGAATTATTTCCATAAAATGTTTGGAAAGTATTGACTAAATTAAGTATTTTCTTTTAGAATCTTACTTGTAATGTCGTATGAAATATTTTATTAAAACTTGAGCATATCTTTCCTCCAAGCTTCTTCAATTCAATGGAACATATTCCAGTCCACTTATTTTATGAATCCATGATAGCAGGTTCTATGCAATACAAATGGATGTATCAATTTGAGAGGTAATATATTTTTCATTTGGTAATATAAAAATTTTAATTTAATTGACAATTATTTTTTTTTAATATAATAATTAGAGATATCTTAGAAAATTAAAAAATAATATTTGAAATACAGCTAATGTTGAAGGATCAATATGTAATGACTACTTGGTTGAAAAGGCTTCTGCATTTTGTGCACTCTACGTTCTATTACAATTGTATAATCGTAATAAAATATTGTCACGAAAGAATGTATATAGTATGGGAGATGAATCATATGAAAATAATATGCTTTCTATTTTTCTACAAGAGAGTAGATCATATGGTAAAGCAACATCGAGATATTTTTTGAATGACTTAGAGTATCATGCTGACCATATATACATTTTGTTGAACTATTAGGAAGTTATACCTTATACTAAAAAAAATTATAATAATTTCATATTCTCATTTTTTGTCATTGTATGTGATATAATATTTTAATTAATCAAATTATCTTCAATTTTGTTTTTGAAGAATATCTGGCAAGGAATTAAGGTAAAGAAAACCTCAAATTGATAACGAATCAATTATTACAAAGCTTAAAAATGATTTTGCAAATTGGTTTGAAAAATATGTCAGTATATAACTTATCATTCATGGTTCAAAATAATTACTTGTAATATTATATGTGTATGAATTTGTCCTTTATTATTTTGTTGGTACAATTTTCTTCATCAAATATATGTAATAAACAAATGAATGATCTTGCAAAAGAAACATTATGATGTTTATCGACGTATTCCATATATTATGTAAATGGATACAAATTTCACACTTTGAAACATAATATAAATAGAGCTATAATGAACAGTGGTCTTTGCATCAAAGGATCTTACTATATTGCATGTATACCTGATTTTCATGATTCATTAATTAAAATTCTATATGTTAAGTATCTTGTTTTACCAATTAAAAAGTTTGTTCTGTTTAAGTGTGAATGATTTGATCAATTTTAAATATATGTATTAGAATTCATCAACAATACGTCCTTTTTGATGTGCACCATAATAAATTTTATAGTAAGTATGAATACTTTTTTGTGTGGTACAAGCTGAACAAGTGTGCTATACCATGCATCCAACCACAAAAAAGAAATTCATGTCACTGGTGGGCAAAATGTAAAATAAACCCAGACCAGCTATTGAAATTTTTAAAAAGGATGTTATGGTCACTCCGTTGAGTGTATCAACATTTCAAGAGAATAATGTGGAAGTTCATTCAATCATTCGTGCGATAAATGGTGACCTTTTAACTTTACTTGGTGTAGGTCGAAATTATTTGGATATTGATTGATGTTGACAATGTTGAAGAAGATAATGAGGAATAATTATATGTAGAATCAGATGATGATGAATATGTAAATAAAGATGATTTTTTAGAAAGTTTTGATGATGACTAGAAATTGAGTGGTTGCCTTGTTATTTTCTCATTCTTATTTTGTAATTATTAAAAAGTGGATATTAAATTAAATTTATAAATTGCCTTTTTCTAATGTTAATGTGTTTTTCATTAAGTTATGTTATTATGACATTTCATATAATGTTTGTATTGCCTCTATATATTTTGATATTTATGTAACTTAATTTAGGTATGAAAAGTAATCATTCAAGTGTCTGAGGTTCTCAGAGTGTAGGGAGGGGCAGAGAAAATCAACAAATAGTTTATGGAGGAAGAAATATGCATTCATTCAAAGACAAAAACACTACAAATATCTTACTACATTCTCCTACAAATATCTTACGAAGGAAATTTGGTATCACCTCATCATGACATACATGGATTTAATCCCATAGATATTTCATCTTCGTCTCATTTTTCACCAGAAGATACTGATTATTTGGGTCAACATATCTTATGAGGCCCAAGCATTGGTACTACAGCAGCGGAACTCATAACAAATTCACAATCCTTAATTTGCATACCAAGCAATGAGAAAATTTTTATTCTCCCCACAATTGACAAAAAATAATACATAGCTTTCTTAAATTTACTACACTCATTCTTTATCATTATTTTTTCATTTAAATTAAATATAAAATTAAATGTGAATGAAAATAATAAATATATCACAATTTTAAAATGTATTTTACAATAATAACGTGTTATATTACTACTAATTGAACATTATCATTAATAATATTAAAAGTAAATTTTAACTTCGTAAAAAAATGTGTATTTTGTTTATATGTATTTGTACGTGATGATTTTAAATTACTTACAAATTTAATTTTTCTGCATCTCATATAATCAAAAAGATATTTAAGTAGAAACTAGTTGTAAAGGAAATAGAGTGGAGCAAAGTACCTCCCAATATGAACTTATTTTATTGGGAAGAATTTGAGTTACATATTTGATTCATCTACAAGTTTTTCATTTTGGTATAATATGATATACTATTAAAATTAATGCATTACATTGTATTATTATTTTATTTGGTTTTTACAGAAAAAATATAATTGAAATAATGATTTGGTGGTATCCATGAAGGATACTTGGAAACATATGGCAAGTATGAGATACAATTACAAGCTTGACAAATTGAGTTAAAATTATGTTAATGATGCAAAGCCTAATAGTGTTCCCATTGGTATTCAGATAATGTGGTGGGATTACGAGAATAGTGAGAACTTCAAGGTCTTGTATCAGGTAGTCTCACACAATCATGAATCAGAAAAAGTAGGTGAGGGATCAAGGCCTTCAAAACATATACGAGGTTCAAAGGTGACCTACCAACAATCAGTAGATCTGGTATAACTATCATTTATGTTTTGTTATTATTTATATTTTTATTATCAAAAGGATAATATATGTGTAATAATGAATGATGTACCTTAATAGAAACTAATTTTTATTTGAGGTACTCAAGTGAATTGATAAAAAGAAGGATGAATCATTTGTGGACAAATGTTCAAATAATATTTATATGACCTTATTTTGTACTTGTAGTTTAATTTTATAATTGAAAATACTAAAAGAAAAAAAATTTTAAATTCATTATTTGGCATGAATGTAAATAAAATGCAAAATAAAATATATTTTTTTGCAAAAACTAATGATTTATTTTTTATAAACTCATTAAATATAATTAATACTTTTTTAAAAAATATTTTGTAGCAGGGAGAGGACAATTTGTTTTGCTAGTATAAAATTTCTTTTAATATAGTAATTGATAAGTTATGTTGTATCTCTACAACTATAGGAAGTTGTAAAAAATATGATTGTAATTGCTTCAAAATTGACAGATCCTTCTACAGATGTGCAAGAGATTAATGGTTCCCATCTTTACGTTTTAACTATAGGAGTTGAGCCAAAAAAATGACGAGTGTATGGTCTAAGTACCCATGCATCTACATTTTATACATGTTCTGTTTGGAGTTCTTCATTTTCATCTTCATCTTCCAAATACAATAACATGTTTGATGAGAGCTTGCCCAAGGAGATGCAAGATATTTAGGATTCATTGCAAATAAAAAATGAGGAGATTAAACAAAAGATTAAAGAGATGTAAAATGAAATTGAAAAATTGAAAAAAAAAAGAGAGGCTGAAAGATTTAAAACAGATGAGGAAATGCAACAAAAATTTCGAAGATGAATAAAATAATGTGCAAGTTTGCTGTATATGTAATTTGTTTTAACTTAATAATCTGTTTTAATATTTTTATGTAAGTCCAGGAAATGAAATATTAAAAGCTCGGGGATGCAGCAGTAGCACAATAACGGAGGTCCCGCTGACTGGTCAGCGGGCCGAAATTTTTAGAGCAGAGCCTGGCCCGGTCCATGATCCGACCCGCTTCGGTTAAATGAACCGGCTATTTATTTTATGTATAAAAACATTTGTATTTATTTTTCGGGTAACTGTTTTTTGACCCGGTTGAACTATTCATCGTCTCTTCTCCTCTCTCTCTGCGCAATTTTTCGCGACTGCCGTGCTGCATACTGTAAGACATACATTTCATGGTTTTAATCTGTAACACATAAGTGTTTTCTGGTGGAGGTAGCTAGTCGTACTGAGCGACTAGCGAACCACGTTATTTGCTGTGTTGTTTTTCTCGTTTTGATTCTGTCGTGGATGTTTGTGGATTGGGATATATATATATATTGCTCGTTTCTGTGTTGTTTCTGTATTTTTTGTTCTTAATCTCACTACCCGTGGAAGAGCGATTACCCAACAAAGTTTGAAGAGACATCATTATTTTTCATCATTATGAAGAGGATCAAATCAAATCTCCAAAGGACAATACTCTCAAGGAGAATGACTCATAATTGTTTGTGATGTGTTATTAATTTTTTATATCATTTGTTTTTGATCCGAATTAATCATTTTTGTGTTAAAGGTTTTTTAATTTTTGTTATAAAATATTTATTGAAATTTATAAACATTTATTTTGTTATCTGACATTTTATCTTATGATGGATGATATGTAAGTGTTATTTAATAAATAATACTTAGATGTGCTTATTTGGTTGCAAATCTTATAGTTTATGTATATAATTTATATATTATACATCATATAGATACCACATAAATACTACTTGTACTTGTTTCAGATAATAGAAATTGATTTTTCTATTTCTAAATATGCTTTTAAATAGAAACGAAGTCATGCATGTTTTTATTGATCAATCGCTTTTTTTAGAAAAATATAATTTATTTCTAATGATTTCGTCACAAAATTAAGGACGGGATCCACGATCCTTTTGCCATCGCAATATTTAGCGACATAATTTTCCTCGTCACTATTAATAAAATGTCATTATGTGTTCTGTTTCTAAAAATTTAGTGTGGAGAATTATAGAAACAGAGTTACTCCATTTCTTAATATATCGCTATTCACCCATCATGACGGAATCAGAAATAGATTCTAACATTTATGTTAATAATTTTTCTTGCAGTGTTTTGTTTATGGCAAACAATATATATTTATGTATATATTAAACGCTAAACACACACACACACATATATTATTTTCCGTATACAATATATATTATAGTTTAAAAATGATTACATATAAGTTATATATATATATATATATATAAACTTATATGTAATCATTTTAAACTACAACATATATATTTTATTATTTTATATGGTAAAACAATATAGATGTATGTATATGTTAAACTATTTAGATATATATAATTTGTTTAAACCATAACATATAATAAATATATTATTGTGTGTGTGTGTGTGTGTGTGTGTGTATACACATACATATACATTATTTATAGTTTAACTGTTTAAGTTTAACGAGTAAAACACTATTTAAGTTTAACAGTTTCCAGAATTCAGATATTATATTTAAAGATTTTTCTTTCTTTTAATTGGGTAGGTATGCAAAAATCTGAAAAACTAATAAATAATATCTCCTGGTGAATGGTTGGCTACAACGTTTTTTGAGAGATACAACCATAGATATTTTTATTCTGTACCAATAAAATTAATTCGACTACAACTGCTAGCTAGAAGATTCATCGTATGCTTATCAGTCGTGACGTACTTATAGATTAGATGAAAAAGCATTCACATAAATACTCTGTTGGGCCCCTGCTCATCAATTCCATCCCAGCTTACCCACTCTATATAACACAAACTCTGAATCTACGGAACGCAATCATCAATGGAGAATGTGGTCGTTCTTGATTTTTGGACCAGCCCATTTGGGATGAGAGTAAGGACTGCCTTACACCTCAAAGGTGTGAAATACGAGTATCAAGAAGAGGATCTGGCGAACAAGAGTGCTTTTCTCCTGCAGATGAATCCCATACACAAAAAGATACCAGTTCTGATACACAACGGAAAGCCCATCTCCGAGTCTCTGATTATTGTTCAGTATATTGATGAGCTGTGCCTCGGAAAATGCCGCCTCCTTCCCACCCAACCTTACCTTCGTGCTAAAGCTCGTTTTTGGGCATATTATGTCGATAAGATGGTATGTTTCCTTCTAATTTGTTTCCCAACAGCAGAGTTTCCAATTTTCATTGCCAATGATCATTATTCTGACAGATAAATGATTTTGGGAGCAAGTTATGGACGACCAAGGGTGAGGAATTAGAGACGGCAAAGAAAGGTTTTATTGAATGCTTGAAGGTTCTTGAAGGTGAACTTGGAGACAATAGTTATTTTGGAGGGGAAACCATCGGCTTCGTGGATGTGGCTCTGATCCCCTTCTATTCTTGGTTTTATTGTTTCGAAATCAACGCAAACTTCAAGATGGAGGCTGAGTCCCCGAAGCTGATCGCATGGGCTAAGAAGTGCATGGAAACAGAAGCCATCGCTACTGTTGTTCCGGATCAGATTAAAGTTTACGAGTATTCTTTGGTGCTGAAGGACAAATTAGGCATCCCCTAGTCTGCTTACCACAAATAAACGATTATATATTTGTATATAATCGTATGTCATGTTATATCAATGTGATGTAACATATATAAATTTTATAAACTGTTTACTTTTTACATGTAATTTTATAAACTGTTTACTTTTTACATGTAATTTTATAAACTGTTTACTTTTTACATGTAATTTTATAAACTGTTTACTTTTTACATGTAATTTTATATGTGTTGGAGTGCAAATTTAAGATTACATGATTTAATTTACATGATTTAATTTAATTATTTGAATGGTTTAAATTTAAAATTAATTGGAGTGTAAATTTTTTTATGTATTTGTTTTATTTAATATATTAATGTGGACTGTGGAGTGCACTCATAAAAATATGAGTGTTCAAAACATTATTTAAATATATAATGAAACAAAATAAATTTTGAATTTGGGTTTACAAGACCTTAAATATTTTTGAGGCCATTTTAAAATAATTTTAGGAAAATACCAAAACGTAAATATTTTTGTGTTGAGACTCAAACATAATTTTTTCTTTTGTTTAAAGAAAAATCTTCTATATGAAGTATATGTGTCTACATAGCCACCCTCACACTTATTATATGTGTGGGTATGTATATACATACATACGCACACATATATGCACTTGTTTCTTCACTATTTATACTATATAGAGATGTTTATGTTTTAGTGATCTCAATAAATCTTGGAAACAATGTGTTAAAGAAATAATTATGGATTGGATACTATTGATTCATAGTTAAGATTGATAATCAAATATATTTTGAGACAAATTGGGTGAGCCACTTATAATTGTAGTACTACTCCATTAACATCTAAGAACTAGGGTGTATGTTCCATTTAAAATTACACCATGTTGTTTGAGAACTTGTTAGCTTTTTATGTCATAAATTAAAACTCATATTAACCTTTTTTTTCTATTTTTTAAATCCACTGTTGTGTCGGATAAATTGTGTTTCTGATTTTTCATGCACTGAAATATACATATTTAATATTTTTTAAAATATTAAAATTTTAGGGAATTTTGTTTAAATATTTTCTAACTAGTTCACCAAAACATAGTTCACCAAAACATAATTCTCATTAATATTTCTTTAAACAAAAACATGGAATAGCACCAAATAAGACCTATTTACAGTTTTCCAAGTTTATTAAAGGATACCAAATTAAACTAATATTATATATTAATCAATTATGCATCAATCTTAAACAAGAATTGTTTAGTTATATTTGATTGTACCAAAACCTAATTATTTAATTATATTCCAAAAACTAATTATTTTAATATATTTGATAGTAAGAAAAACTATTTTCTTTTTTCTAAAAAAACACAATAATATCTTTTTTAATAGTGACATGAATCATAGGACAATTTCATATTTATTCTAATCTAATATTTACATAACTCTTCCTAGATTTATATTAAATTGAATAATTTTTATAATTGACTATTACTTCATAACTCATTCACAAACATAATACTATACAATGAAGCAAAAAATAGAAATGACCTAAATGATGTGATCAATAACAAAGAAAAATATGAAATTATATTAGAATCATTTTAATTCAATTTGGACAACATCTTGTAACATATATATTCAATTTGTCCATCACAATTTTTTTTTTGAAATTTCATTATGAAATATGGAGCACCAAGATGAAGAACTATCAATACAACAAGACTTTCCTCATGTCAATTGCCCTCACTACTAGAAAATCCTGAAATAGCTACTAAAAATAGCTACTAGTGTAAATTCGTAGATATTTAACTACTACATAGCTATTAAATAGCTTCTAGTATAACAGGTGTTAGGCTTAGCTACTAAATAGCTACTATGTAGTAGCCAAAAGTGGTTTCACCAATGTTACCTACTAATAGTAGTAGCAAAAAAGTAGCTATATAGCTACTACATAGCTATTAAATTGATGTTAGTAGCTATATAGCTATACTTTGTGAGGTTTTTTTGCTTGATTTTCATATTTTTCTTGTTCTTTCTTTTACAATTATTCTTCTAACAATTATTTGAACATAATATAAAAGATAAAGTTCTCAAAAAATATTAAAATACTTATTCAAAAATAGAAATATTACAATCTAAGATCTTTAGCATAGTAATTGGATTAATTATTAATAATTACTATTAAAAATGATTAAATCAATTCAAAATATCTATAAATGAATATTTTATAAAATTACACAATGTTGGAGCTTTTGAGATTTGGTCATTTTATGCTTGTGAAAAATAAAACATTTTTAAGTTTTTTATCTTCTTAAATGAAGATTGCAATAGGTTGATTAAACTCATATTTTAGTTGTTCATGAAATTGTCGTGGGGTAGAGGCTTCTTCCATATGCCCGATTGTTCATTCGGTGTAAGGAAGAAGATGTCAGCACAATGATGGGTTGTGCATACTTTTTACCATAATTCAATGAAACATTATTAAAAAAAAAACAAGTCACATTACTTTAAACAAGTGATGTGATATGTTCCCTTATTATTATTTTTAAAAGATATTTGAAGATTCAATTTAATTTATTATATAATATATATATATATATATATAAATAATATAATATAATTAATTTATTAATTCCATATTAATTTATAACAATTAATAAAATTTATTAATATAATATAATCAAAATAATTATCTTGATTTTTATATACACATGCTCTAAATAAATAAATTGAATCTTTAAATATAACTCTTATATTTATTATGACACTAGATCATACTATTAAATTGACTCTAGCAAAGATAAAATCTCGAGCTCCTAATGTGAATTATTATTATTTTATCTACATTAATTATAATTTATGTTACTATAAAATTATAATGTCACTTGCTTACTTATTCTAAATAATTCATTCCCTTTGTTTTTCAACACTTGTTTAACTACTCATGTTAAGATTATAAATACTCTTTAATCAAATTAAATTATTAACAATTCAATTTAATATATCTCTTTTGTATAACCTCAAACCTTCCGCTTAACTTATTTGATAAGTTGGATCAAATTTTATCTGTAGGGTTGCAAAATATCAAACTTACAAGTATCCTTAAAGGGATATCGTTAATCTATTTTATAGGATATAGATTCCATCAATAATCACATTCACAATGCACAATTGATAAAGTTATCTAACTCTTGGAGCATATTAATTTAATTATAAATTTTATGCTAATGAGTCAAAATTATTATTAACAAGGATATGTATTTGTTAATTATATCAACATTGAGAGTAATATTATTTACAATAATGATGGTGTCTATTTATTTTACATGTTAGTATGAATAATTATAGTACTTAGGTCATTTTCAATGCACACAAGTGTACTATCATAGGAAGTTAGAATTTTACCAATTCTCATAGATATGGTACACCTACTAATATATGTGCTACAATCTTTTCAATAGAGTATACAACTCAATCTAAATTGTGAATAATAAATTTATATTCTATAAGAATCAACAATTCAATATTCTATACATAAATTAAACTCTACATACCAAATCTTCTACTATATAGAATAAAGGACATATGTAGTTTTTTAAATTTTAAACACAAATTCATCTCAATGTAATTTAAAAAAAAATTAAAATGAATCCAAATAACATCAAAATTAAAAAGCAATAATGAATGACTTTTAGTATAAAATAATCTCAATAACTTCCACTTAGACTTAAAGTTATGATGTCATATGTCCTACTCTCATTCCTTCTACTTGTTACTCTTGGCAAGTTTCTTTATCTTATGGAGTCGTTCTTTAGTAATTTTTTTTGTCTATTCTTTTTGCCCATTTGAAACATATCACCTTTTGTTCTTTGGGAAGCAAAATAAGTACTCATATGTCATTCTTCTTGAAAACTTGATTTCTTCATCCAATAAATCTATCTACTTCTTTTCTTTTGTTGCTTCTTGATAGTTCATTTGTTCACTCAACAAAAAAAAAATGTGTGATTATCTTGTTGTTTTGTTATATCGTAGTGATCATGAAAACTTATTTTGTAAATTTGTCAATCTTTTACTATCAAACCCATTTGAAGTAGGTTGGACCATTGGATATTGTTGGGCTTCTCTATACTATTTTATTTGTGTTACCTCATCTTCATATGGAAGAGAAAAATTTAAATTATGTAAATGTGATCCAAAATTATGTATTGTGTCTTCATCAAGTAATGCATCTTGGTTGATCACAATCCTTGTATTATTAGGATTATATAGCTTATAATCTTTTTAATTTGAGTCATAGGCAATAAAGATGAAGCTCTCATATTTATTATCAAACTTTAATCTTTTCTTATTTGGTACATGAACATGAGCTATGCTTCCAAAGACTTTTACTTCATGCTATAGATCAATTGGACAAGTAACCCATCCATTGGACAAGTAACTTCTCGTTATAGAACAATTGGACAAGTAACTTCTTATTACTTGATGATCTTTCTTCCACTTCATGTTTCTTGTGGTGTTTTTTCATAAGCACTTCTTGTTATAGATCAATTGGACAAGTAACCCATCCATGCCACTACTTCATCCCAAAATTCATTAGGTAAATTTTTTCTTTTAAGTATTCTCTAAAACTATGTTGAGGATAGTCCAATATTTTTATTTTGTTATGCCATTTTTCTATGGGGATCTTGGAATAATCATCAAATGACAAATTACATTTACTTCACATAACTTCTGAACTTATTTGATATAAATTTTTTTCATCAATCAGATCTCATAGTTTAATATTACTTCTACTTTTTTTCTCAGCCACAATCTGTGAACTTCTTGAAGACATGAAAAACTTATGACTTTTGCTTCAACAAGTACACTCATATTTTTCTTGAAAAATCATAAATGAAGAGAAGAAATAATTACTGTTGCCAAGAAAACTTTGCTTTATTGGTCCACACACATTAGCATGGATGAGCTCGAGTAGTATCTTGGTTCTTGAGTACAACCTTTATGGAAAACTTCTTATGAATTCCTTTCCTACAGAATACCCTTCATAGGTTTGACTAGGATGGTTGATGTGATTTCACCATATTCTTCTTAGATCACAACTTCATACTTTTAAAATTCAAATGTCTGAAGCAAAGTGTCATGCCCATGATGTTTCCTTATAACAAGATTTCATATTTTTTGCAAAATCATTTTGTATGTCGATTATGAATATTCAATAATTTGTCATTGGTATTTTAACATTGAGATTAATCTTGTCATGTTTTATAGAATAGTTATAATCATTTATATGAATGTCATAACCTTTCTCCAATAGTAGTCACAAGTCAAGATATTGCTTTTCAAGTTGGGACCATAATAAATATTTGAGATGAATTGATATCTCATATCTTTTAAATGGATAAAGATATTATATCTTCTTTTCACTACTACGGTAGAATCATCTCCAAATAAGATATTTTTATTTACTAATTCATATAACTTAATAAACATATCTTTCCTTCATCACATCTAATTGTTTGCACTACAATTAAGATACCAGAATTTTTTTTGGATAAATTCAATCACTTTTCAGGTAAGAAAAAATATTTTTTTAATATTAATTTGTTTTCTCCTCCACATAGTTATACTTCACTTTAATTCTACTATCATGAGCTATTCATTCTAGAATATAATGACCAAATTTCTAACAATTATATTTGGAATTTTATTTTTGTCAAATTTCAATGACCATGTATCGAGCTTTCTCCTTCATAATTATTGTTAAGATTAGTATAATATCAACCTCATCCATGAGTGTAACTTTCAGCACATCAATGGCATCTACGTATGCCTCGACCATGTTGGTTTTTTTATTATCTTAACTTCTTTGCTTATCTTCAAGTTGTAGCTTGAGAAATTACTAACTTTTCTCTTTTATGCTTCTCCTTGTATGCTTGTAGTGATCCTTGGAGTTGCTCAATTGTCGTTTCCTCCAAATTTTAATTTCTTTGATCAACATGATAATGTGATCAAATTTAAGATCTAACAAACAGAGTATAATATCTATTATTCTTACATCTTTTAACTTTTCCCCCATTTTTTTTATTTTATTAGAAATTGATACTACTTTTAAGAAATAATCAAAAATGGGCTCCAAAACATTTTTTTGTGAGGATTCGATTTCATCTCTTAATATTTGGAGGTATACCCTCTACACTTGTTCAAATCATTCAAAAGATGTTTATAGCTTTTCTGATTCTTATTTAGTATTGTTGACACTTGATTTTTTTTTTCAAAATCAACATCTAATGCTTGATAGATGAAGTAAAGATTTCATCTCTTTCTTTCTCATATCTTTCTTTGGGTTATGATTATCATAGCTTCGATATATGACTTGTTAAAACTATTTTCTATGATTTTCCAAACATCATGTATGCCAAGAAAGTTTTCATCTTGATGCTCTAATTATATTAATTGTTATTATTAAACATTGGAACTTAGAAAGATATCATGTCATTTTTCATGCCACTCAACATAACAAGAATTCTTAGAATATGTACAAACATATGAATTTGGAATAGTAAAAAATATTTAGAGAATCTTGCAACACTTGGTGTGTAAAAAATCTTGTAGGAATGATTCTAATGTTATTGGACTCCTCTCATTGAGACCTTCAATTAGATATAATATACTTTATATTTCCAACTAACCTTTCTTTGATACCATATTGTTAGAAATAAAAGAAAGAAAATTCGAGCAAACAAAATTTCATATAATTAAAAATAAAGATTATTATAAGACTCACACTTACGGAGCTTTTATTCTTTCATTTATTTTTGGAGTTGAAACAAATAGGGTAGAAGGGTATTTATGCTAATCCAAGACAAATACCAATCAAGAAAATTTCAACCATAATCTAATATTAATATTAGAAATAATATTATACTAAGGACGTTAAATGCACTTAGAATATTTTAGAAATAGACTTGAAGTTTGGTTTGGGTTTCACATCAACTTTATGATCCAAAAACCCAACCCTCCCAAGTTGCACCATAGGCACATTATCTTGAGTGATATGTGGCTATGTGAGATTCTAATCATGTGCTCACTAATAAAAGTTTATTGATTTTGTTATGTTAGGGTTCATAATTATAATCTTAAATTAATAATTGAGAAACTAATAAAAAATTAAAATCACAAAATAAAATATGGTCATTGTTTACAAGGCATGG
Organism: Sapria himalayana; assembly: GCA_029783825.1. Taxonomy (NCBI): domain Eukaryota; kingdom Viridiplantae; phylum Streptophyta; class Magnoliopsida; order Malpighiales; family Rafflesiaceae; genus Sapria; species Sapria himalayana. Next base: position 537,775 of record JAREIK010012127.1, on the reverse strand, counting down.
GCCATGGCATGAGGTAATAAGTAGAACAAACCCTTGGTGCTCCAACTAAAATGGTTTTGCTCACACTTATATTTTTTATAATAAAGAAAACATGAGCCAAAACTATAACATTTAAGATTTTATATTATTTTGGAATGTTAAGTCTGTGAATAAGTTATAAAATTATAGACAATTTTGGAAATTATTTTATATTTGTAGTATGCTTGTAGACAATTATATTCAAATTTATTTTAAATCTAGTGGGAGTTATGTAAATATAAATTATAGAATAATTATGAAATTATTTTTCTGATTTAAGCCACACTTTACAAAAATATTACTATATTTTTTAAAAAGGATTATTAGTTTTCAGTATGCTCAAATATAATAAAATAATTATGTTTTAGAATATAATTAAATAATTAGGTTTTGGAACATTCAAATATACTAAATGGTTCTCTTTTAAACTTTTGGCATCGTTGATTAATATATAATATAAGTTTATTGGTATTCTTTAATAAATGTAGGCAACACACTAAATATGTCATATCAAATGCTATTTCAAACTTTTTTAGTGGAATAGCTGAGAAATATTTATTTTTTCCTCTTCCCTCACCTCACCAAATCTCATGTGCAAACTTTGTTTAAAATTTTCTTTTCTCTTCTCCATGATTTCTCAAATAGCGTGTCATTATTTTCACTGAGCATATCATGAGTTTTACATTTATGACTTAGGGCCCATTTGATAAAACTGAAAAAATTAAGTGCTGAAAAATAAGTACTAAAAAATTAAGTGCCGAAAAATAAATACTAAAAAATTATGTGCTGAATTTTATAAGTGTTGAATTTGTATTGAAAAACTGTTTGATAAATAACTGAAAATTGAATGCTAAAAATAATAATTTTGTTTGATAACTTTAAATTCTAAATGCTGAAAATGATGTTTTTTATATTTTTACCCTTATTATTAATGTAGTTCATTTTATTCAAATTAAATAGAGTTTCTAATAAAATTTGATTTTTTTTGTGATATTATTAATTATTATTTAAAAGAAATTTACCACAAACATTTCCATAATTATATAATAAAATCCAAAAAAAAAACATAAAAATATTTATTAAAAAACAAAAATTAATTTGCAACCAGCTGATTTGCTATTTCTTTTTTCTTAAATTTATCATGCAAATTTGAACAACTTGTGCAACTATTCCTCCAACTTGTAGTAGATCTTCATGATTATTTTGAGGTATTTCTGAATTTTCATCATAATAATTTTCACCATGCTCTAAAAAAACATCAGCAATAAATAATTTCTGGATATTGTTATGTATAGCTACGTAAGCAATAATAATATTTCTTTGAACTTGAAAAGGATATGGTACCATCTTCTTTAGGATTGGAAAACGAGCTTTCAAAATACCAAAAGATCATTCAATGACTTTCCTCAATCTTACATATGCATAATTGAATGTCTCTTCTTTTGTACGAGGGCGGACAACATTGTAAAAATCAGGCAACTAATATCATGCATTACGGTAAGGTGCCATAAACCCTCAAGTATGTGGATATGTAGCATTACAAAGATAATATTTATCTACAAAAAAAATATAATTTTAAAATTAATTATGAATTTTTAAAAAAAAGACAAAAAGTGAATAATACTTACCTAGTGGAGGTAGTGGAGAATTATTTTCTGGATTGCACATAGTCTCTGATAAAACTCTTGAATCATGTGTTATATCTTCCCATCCAGCCCAAACAAATGTAAAAATCATATTAAAGTCACATATTGCTAGAACATTTTGATAACATTTTCCTCTTCCTCTTCCTCTATAAGGAACATATTTGTCAGATGGAATCACAACATTAACAAGCATACTGTCAAGTGCACCAATTGCACACTATTCATTAAAAAAATATCAATATAACAATAATTATAACAAGAACATGAACACCAATAATAATAAATATGTAATTTTATTTATCCCGAACAGTTCTTTTAATCATTAATGTGGATGGTTTTCTATTACTTCATTAACCGGGGTCACAATCATCTTTCTTCCGAAGAGAAGCATTGCCTCTAGTACTTCATGAAAGTAATGATGTATGGTTTGAGTAGAATGATTTAATCTTCTTTTTGTAACATGATTTCTCATGTTGTGATTTAACATCATAAGAAACATCGCCATTTTTTCTTCAACTTTGATGTAACAATTATCTTTTAGCCATTTTCTATTTTTGAAATGTCACAAATATCCAAAAAAGCTTGCTTATTCATTCTTATAATTTCAAGACAATGTGTTGGATTACCATTTAAAATTTCTTGCACATATGTAAAACTTTTCAATGTCGAGTCGGTATCTTGTCTTCTTCCAAGTTGCTTTTTCCTGATAATCTTCTTGACTAGAATTAGTGCAGTGATTTTCAATATATTTGTTTTCTTTTCATTTAATAACTTCTGACAATTATCAACATTTCAAAATAAATCAATAAAAAAAAGTTAAAATAATTACAAGCAAAGTTAACCACAAGATATTGTCAAAAATGAAATAACATGAATACAAACAAATGTGCAGACAAAGTATGAAACAAATCCATTCATCACCAAGAAGCAAGAAGCAATGTACAATGGGTCATCAAAATTAAAGTAATCCAGATCCAGGCAATTTTGATTGCCTCTGACTTTTGTGAAAACATCAACTACTATTCTCTGTATGCTTTGCTTTCACAAAAAATGCTAGAAGCTACAATGTACAATGGGTCACCCATTAGTAAAGTTGAAATCTCATCTAATTACCTTTTCACCCTTATAAAACACAATTATTATTTCAAGGCACAATTTTTTTTTCACGTAGCCTTTATTTTTTAATGAATATAAAACTATAAGTTGATTGGATTACTATATTTGTGTAATCAAATAGACCTTGAAATTACATTACATAGCATCTCATCGAGTTTTTTTGATGTATTGGGAAGATGACAAGTAATTTTTCATTTTATTATATTTAATTGGTTTTTGTAGTGTTTTTTCAAGTTGTTTGTAAGATCTTTCAACTCACTACCCACATATAGGTTTTTAATGAATTATTATTGTTTTGTATTTTAAAAAATTTGATCAACTTTTATGCCATAATTGATAAATCTCTTGTTTTATATTTTATCCATTACTACTAACTTTGTTTTTTTGTTGTTAAATTTGTTTAATCGTATATGTCAATTGTTATATAAATTATTTTTATGATATGTTGTTATCATTCCTGTTTTTTTTCAATGCTCTATAATATATATTTTTCTGCAAGTGTAATTATTTATTGTTCATCTTTTTGTATGTAGGTTACCTTTTTTGGAAATTAACTTTCAACTTTGTCAGGCTAGCATTATAGCATTTTATTGGAGATAAGGCTCAATTGGGTTGCATATATCAGAAATTTTGAATATAATTAAAGAAATGAATGTTGAAATTGTGTTATATTTTTTTTTTGAATTGTAAGAAGTCCGAGTTCCCCATTGTACTTAAAAACTTTATTCTTGGTATGGATTGTAAAGAATGTTGTTCTTATGTGCATGAAGTATTATAATAACAGGTGAAAATATATTTACAATAATTATTAAATTTATATTTAATTAAATCATTAACTTCCTTGTCACTTTTACTAAGTGTCATAGTATTCAAATAATTTAAGATTGCTACAACAAATTATGACGTTTTCTGCGTGTCAACGATTAGTATAATAAATAATGACACTTTATTTTAGCGTCAAGGTATGATTCAACGACACTGCAAAAAAAAACGTCATTATATACATAGACTTTTTATGTCATGCTAGCGGATGATGCTATCGATAAGCGACATGAATTATATATAATGAAGCTTTTTAAGCATCTTTGATTATGTTTTTTGTTGTAGTGTAGAAAAATATAGCATACCTTCTACCACATCATTTGTGACCAGCTCTTATTATGGAGTAGGTAACATAGAAAAAGGTCATCACTAATTCATAAGTATATTTTCTTTATCCTTCCTCAATTGAGATGCACTAGGAGTAGATAGACTCTATTAGATAGAATGATTTGAAGTCTATGGACTGAGCTGAAGGAGTGCCCCTCGATGCTAAAGTAGTGGCTTGAGATCTCACTTGGTGGAAAGGCTAAAAGAAATATTTTCTCATGTACCCTTATTGATCACAACCAAAATATTTAAATGGACTAGATTGAAGTCCACCATGAAAATAGCTACCACCATGTGATCCACCAACAAAAACTTAGCCCAAAGTATTATAGGTAGGATGAGAAGTCTGCGAATAAAAGCTCCAATTAAACCATCCTTCTTGGTTATTTTGTGTTTCTCCTTGTAATCCTTATGAATTCTCATGGCATCAGCTCTCTCTTTGTCTACTAAGAGGGCATGTTCAATCAAGTCACCATAATCATGAATGCACAAGGTCACCAACCTTAGGGGAAAGATAGCTTAAGTCCTTGCAAGAAACATCAGTCTCTCATCTCCTCTATGGTAACTAAGTAAGTAGCAAATTAGGCCAACTCAAAAAATATTACTTCATATACGGCAACACTCATATTTTCATGCACTAGCATGTTGAACTCATAGGCCTTAGCTTCCCTTGAAGACTCACCAAAGTACTTCCCATTGAAGATATCTTCAAATTCTAGCCATATTAAATAAGATACATCTTAAGCTTTAAAGATATGATCCCACCAAATATATGTGTCACCCAGAAATAAAGAAGTCACACTAGGAACTATGAAGTCAACTGGAATATACATATTCATATTATCCATCTTTTTTTTTGATGAGGCATAGCCATGATTCTACTGTCACAGGGTTAGGATCACTAGTAAATGAATGAGGGTTTTTCTTTTGACACTCTATTAGGTACCATGTCCTCCTATGCACCCTTTCTTTCTCTTGTGTGAGATTGGGAACTACTGATGCACAAGCTCCATGTGCACCAGGATTTCATTGTACTACCTAGCCAATTATATCAATAACTTCATGAGGAGCCTCAAGCATGGCCTCCCATGAAGCATTTCCATGGCTACCATGCTGAAAATGAGGCTACTGGGGCTCTCGTATAGCACTTTTTGCCAAGGATGGATGTCCCATACCATGGCCTCTTTTCCTTTCAATACTCATGCTTTTCTTCTATATAAAAATAAAGCATCTTAATAACAACTTATAGGAGATCCAACTTCATCAAAAATCATAATAGGTATAATAAAAGTCAACATTTCACACTCCAAAAAGTATGAAAAACAAATTCACAAATACTTAGTACTTGGAGTACAAAAACATGCAAGTCAAAATGTCTTAACATACTAACATACAAAATATTTCATGCACATATAATGCAACACTAGAAAATTTACCTCTAATATTATAAAAGTTATCTTGACCCATAGGCACTCTCACTCGGAAGCTATGACACACTTGGTTTGATTAGTTAAATTTAATAGAATTTAATATACTTAAAATCCCATATAATAGGTTTTGGAGTTTTTACTATAGGACTTTTGTAAATTTAGTATATTACTCACAAAGTATATTTAAAAATAAATGGGAGGGTATTTATTAAAAGATTGATTTAAAATAAAAGAATTTTTATTGGAAAGAAAATTGAGAAAAAAATGTATTATAAACAATACTGCTTGTGATCGACTACAAGTTTGTAAAAAATTACAAATAAGTCAAAAATAACTTATTCACTTCCTATTTTTCATGGAGTTTCATTTTCCAAAATACTCATAATCTCAAAGTGGATCCAAGTAAAAAAAATAGGTAGAATTTCTTCATATTTAGCCATTTAAAATGGATTGAGTTTTGGAGAACATCTTGAATAAGAATAAACCATCAAGTTAAAAAATTCAGATACAAAAGAAAAATAATTTATAAAAAATATCTCTTATGGCCAAATATATAACAAGGGTTCAAAAAACATTATTTAATTGCTAAATCAAAACCCTAACATATATCTACAAGTTTCAGAATCTTGTTTGGCTATCAATATTTTCTTTATCGATGAAAAATAAGGGTATGCAACTAATGTCTAGTAGGAAAATCTCAAGAAAAAATAAAAAAAAAATCCATATTTTATCTTCATAGCCAATTACATTTATAATATACAATTTAAGAGTTTAAAAATAAGTCTTGTAACTTTCATACATATATTTATACATATACATGGCTATAGAAATTTATGAAACCATAATTTGTATGTGTTTAAGTTTTCAAAATATTTATTTTTCAATCACCATCTCATTTTCAAAAACATACATAATTTATGTATGTTAAGGCTCCACCGGGTCACAACAAGACATGTAGATGGAAAAACTAATCTAATAGCTCCAAACTAGCTACCACCTCTAATAAGAATACAAACACAAATTTCCATGATCTTATGACTTAAAAGAGATTTTCTAATTTCCAGCCCATCAAACATTACTTCCATTTAGTCTAACTTCACCACAAATGCACAAGGGGGTTTATGACCATTCTTTCAATTGTATTTCTAATCCTTGCCTTTGTGGATATTTTTATAGTTTTAGCCATTCATATCCTTTCTATGGCTAATAGTTACCTAAAAGCCATACTTCTAAAACATGAATATTTATAAAATTATCCAAATTTTATTCAAAATATCATTTAGCACATATAGCATAAAATTATTTCTCATATGATTTTACACATACATATCAGAATAATACAATTATAAAATTAGTCAAACAATCCATCAATCATAAATTTTGGTACCATTTTTATATATAAACTACCATTTTAATATTTTTAGAAAAATAACTCTCTAAATAAGCACATGAATAAATGAGTTTCGAAATTTATTAAAAAATCATTTCTTGCTGTCAAATAATGAATTTCCATCAATTAATAAAAAAAATTAATTAAAAAATTTAAATTTTCATGAAGCATATTTCAAAGAATCCAAATTAAAAGGTTTATAATCAAATACATAAGCAAAAAATCAATATATGTGTGTGTGTGTGTGTGTGTGTAACTAACAAAACAAAATATAAAATCTCACATAAGTTTCTAGAGATTTTTTTATCTTTACCATGCTTTTCCAAGACTTAAACCTCAAACCATAACTCCAATATTTTAATTTTAGATCTATAAAAAAATTCAAAAGTAAACTAAAATAATGGAAAATATTGTTGAGAATTTATATAATTTCAAGTCTAATTTATAAAATCACACAAGAAAAATGAAAGTAAATTAACTAACCTCAACTCTAACATTTATTTACGAGATTACAACCATACCATCAACTTTTTGGTTGAAACAATGGATTTATTGAGCTTAATCACATCATATAATGGATTTAAATAAAAAATCATGAAATTTGTATTTTATTTCAAAGATTTTGGCAATAAATTGAGATAGAATTGAAGAAATTTGAGAAAGAAGAAAGAAATTAAAGAGAAATCGTGAAATGGATAGATAAATGAAAGAAATGATGAGTTTATTTTTCATGTTTAGGAAAATGACTAAATTACCCCTAATGGTCACATTTGTATAACTTTCTTATTAAAACTTCAAATCTTGGAAATTTAGAATTATTCTTATCCATTTTCCATTTCTAATTAATTTTTTAAATATAAAAATAATTTTTAACAATTATATCTTTCTATTTTATAAACTTTACTAATTTGGAACAATGGCTAAAATAAAAAAAACATATTTTTTTTTTGGTCTCACAACTCTAACTTATTTATTAGAAATTTATCCTTGAAATTAAAAATACATGATTTGAAGAGATGATATTTTTACTACGTTTCCTTTGACCTCTCCCATATCGTGTCTTCCACCCCATGATGTTACCATAGAACCTGTACCAAGTAGATCACATTATTTCTTAACTTTTTGTTGGTCTTTCTATTTATGATCCATACTGGAGTCTATTCATATGTAACATTCTCATGTAAGGGAACTACCACATAATCTAACACATGTCAAGAGTCCATATGATACTTTTTCAACATCAATACATGAAACACATCATGAACATGTGCATACTTTGGTGGTAGCATTAATTGATAAGCGACTAGGCATATTCTCATCAAGATCACAAATGAACCCACATACCTCAACATATTCTTCCCTTTTATTCCAAATATATAAATACCCTTGCAAGGTGATACATTTAGAATAACTCAATCTTTAACCTCAAATTACAATAATCTTCTTCTCTGATCTATATAGCATTTCTACCTAGTCTAATTGGAAAGTAACTTTTCTTGAATAACTTTCACATTCTCATTAATATCATGGATTAGCTCTGGCTCAAACTCATTCAGTTCAAGCAACACATCCCAACATATCAAAGACCAATAAGGTCTATCATACAAAGCTTCAAAAGGTATCATACAAATACTAGACTAAAAATTATTATTATAGGTAAATTAAAATAATGTTAGATGCTCGACCCAATTACATTTAAACTCAAGCATACAATCCCAAAGCATATCTTCCAAGATTTGAATAGTGATGTGATTTTCCATAGGTTTGATGGTGAAATATTGGTATTATCTATAATTGAGTCCCGAATGCCTTATCAAACCCTTGCCAAAACCATAAAATAAACTAAGAATCTCTATCTAAAACAATTGCAGTTGAAACTCCATGCAATTAGATACTTTATTTTATATACAACTTGAACAATGTATTCAAAGAGTCACTAGTCTGAATAGGCAAAAAGTGGGACAATTTGGTCAATCGATTAATATTGACCCAAATGGCATTGCATTGTCTTGAAGCCCTCGATAGCCATGTCAAGGAGTCTATAGTTATTGCTTCCTCTTTTCACTATGTGATTGAAAAATGCTCCAATAAACCTTCACGTTTCTGATACTCTATTTTCACCTACTAGCACACCAAGTACTTTTTTACTAAAACCACCATATTTTTCTTCAAGCATGGCGACTTAAAGTTTTTTTTCAAGTATTTGTATAATTTCATATTTCCTAAATGCACCAAGAACTTAGAATGATGTACTTCTTTTAGCACTTTTTAACTCAAGCCTTGATTTATAAAAAATCTACTTTTAACTAATACCTACCACCTTCCAAAAGTTTCCACTTAGTGTCACCTTTATTTTCTTCCCTTTGAAAAAATGTCAACAACTCGACGTATACTTTTTATGCTTCAATTATTTGCCAAATTAAAGTAGATTATAGTCTCAAACTATAATGATAAATTGGCTTTGTTGCATCATCTTATTGCCAACAAAAATTTCCTACAATAGCCACCATTTTCAAGTGTTGAAGTCTCAAAGAAGCCAAACTTTTATGACACTTCCTACTTAATGCATCAGCCACCACATTAGCTTTTCCCAAATAATATTATAGTGTAAAGTTTTAGTGCTGTAGATATTCCATCTATTGCCTCTTCCTTAGTTGTGTTCTTGCTAGGTAAACAAGTACTTGAGACTCTTATGATTCGAGTACACTTCAAACTTCATGCCATCCAAATAACATATCTAAAACTTCAAGACAAAGACAACCACTGCTAGTTCCAAATCATGTGTAGGTTAGTTCTTCTCATTCAGCTTCAAATGTTTGGACACATAAGCAATAACTCTTTCATTTTGAATAAGCACACAGCTAAAATCCATTTAAGAATGTATCATTGAAAATCACATAAGGTGATGTATCATCAAGCAAAACAAGAATTAGGGCAAAAACTAGCTTATTTTTCAAATCTTGGAAAGAAGATTCAAACATCCCATCCAACTGAAAGTGAGCACTCTTCCTAATCAAATTAATTAATTAGAAGGTAATACGAGAAACATTTTTAACAAAATAATGATAATAACATGTCAAACCCAAGAAACTACATACTTCTATCACTGTAATTGGTCACCATGTGACCCAAAAATTGAATTCTAGTATCCCAGAAGTTATACTTTGACCACTTTTCATACAATTGATATTTATGAAAAATTTTCAAAACTTATCCGACATGTTGTCTAGGCTCATCTTGCACTTTTCAGAAGTTATATATCATCAATAAAGATAATGACAAATACGTCAATGAAAGACTAAAACACCTAGTTTGATAAGTACATAAACATTGCTAGCACATTAGTCACACCAAAAAAAAATACCAAAAAATTATAGTGACCATACCTAGTCCAAAAAGTTAACTTAGGCACATCATTTTTTTTATCCTCTACTAATGATATTCAGATCTTAAGCCTATTTTTTAGAAAAACTAGACTTACTAACTAGTCAAATAAGTCATCTATATAAAGAATTTGATTCTTATTATTGATGGTTACATGATTTAACTTTCTATAGTCTAGACACAACCGTAGCGACCCAATGTACTTTTATGCAAAGAGAACAGCAGCTCCCCATGGTGACATACTTGACTGTATGAACCCCTTAGCAAAAAAAAAAAGATTAGAGTAATATTTATTTGTTTACAAGGCATGGCATGAGCCATTAGGCAATGAGTGTAACAAATGCATGGTACTTTAACTAAAAATAGTTGTGCTCAAACACATATTTTTTATATTAAAGAAACCACGATCCATATCTATAATATAAATGATTTTATCATAATGTCATATTTTTCGTTGTTATTGATCACTTCATTTTAGGTCATTCTATTTTTTGCTCCATAATGTAGTGTTATGTTTGTGAATAAGTTATGAAGTTGTAAACTATTATAAAAATTATTTAATTTTATTTAAATCTTGGAAGAGTTATGTAAGCATTAAATTGAATAAATATGAAATTGGCTCTATGATCCATGTCACTATTAAAAAATATTTTATTATTCTTTTTAAAAAAAGGAAAATAGTTTTAGATACAATCAAATATCATAAAATAATTGATTTCTGGAATATAATTAAATAAATAGGTTTTGGTACAGTCAAATATAACTAAATTAATTCTTTTTTAAGATTGATGCATAATTGATTAATATATAATATTAGTTTAATCTGATATCCTTTGATAAACTTGGAAAACTCTAAATATAACTAAATAATTTTTTAAAAGTGGTGCATAATTGATTAATATATAATATTAGTTTAAATTTGGTATCCTTTAATAAACTCTATATAGATCATATTAGGTGCTATTCCAAAGTTTTTCTCTCGGATAGATAAAAATATTTATGAGAATTATGTTTTGGTGAAATAGTTAGAAAATATTTAAACAAAAGTCCCTAAAATTTTAATATTTTAAAAAATATTAAAATTTATATTTCAGTGCATGAAAAATCAAAACCCCAATTTATCCCACATGACAGTGGATTTTAAAAATAAAAAAAATTAATAAGAGTTTTAATTTATGGCATAAAAAAGCTAACAAGTTCTCAGATGACTTGGTGTAATTGGAAGTGAACATACACCCTATAAATAGTCAACATAATGCTCCTCCCTCTCTCCTCTTGAAATCCTTAATGAATCCTTCCTGAAACTCTCTTTTCCCCCAAGATCTTCATGTATTGGGTTCAGTTTTGAATGTCTCGAAGAGTGTAAGAGTGCCAGAACTGTTAAGGTACCTATTGATTCTCTTCCCAATGACTTATTTATTAGAGGCTACGGATCACTCCAAGTCAATATATAAGAAGACACGAGAGGCGCAAACCCTAGCCTTTGCTTCATGAGACCTCCTTCCCAAATCTTTTGTGATAAATGAGATTTTTCATAGAAACAATGGAGATTTCCCACTGTTGAAGCAGAGGAAAAAACTGGTTCTTTGTTCTCATTATGATCCATATGCATCTGAGTATATCATTGACAAAAATGGTGTCCAAAACCTAATTTACGGTAAGCTTTATGTCGATTTTTCTTCCATCTCATATGTTTAAAATGTTTTGAATTTTAGCTTCTAAATTCTAAGTCGATGTGAAAATGATATGTGGTGCTCCTACATGCCTAAATGATGATTCCAAAAACCTCGAACTCTCTTGTGCCACATCAAAGAAATAATTTTCAAGCTAAGGACGAGTTCATTAAAAGCAAAGGTCCTACTATAAGTATTAATCACGATAGAGGATAAATTTGGAAACATGAAGACTATTTCATATATTAATCATGATGAATTTAAAACTTTAAGTTCTAAGCAATATAAATGTGTTTATGGACATGCTAGAAATAGTAATAATCTTTTAGAAACAAGCAATAAACTGCAAGAATTGAGTAATGAACATGCTGAAGTTCTAGGAATTCTAAAAACTCTAATATAAACACTGCGAAGACACTTCAAAGGCTGAAGAGAAAACAGAAGAAGACTCTTCAAATTCTTCTCCTACTAAAAATGGGATAGAGACACAAAGACAAGGAGAGGATAAAGATGAGTTTATCATTGTCACTAAAGATTATAAGAAAATGGACGTACCAAAAAATGGCTTTTCACTCAGCCTTTGGAACAAAGGAGGGAGCATAACCAAGCAAAGCAAAGACATTTCTTTTCATGTACCAGAATGACAAGGAAGGAGTACTCAGCTCCTTAACAACTACATTTTACTTTTGGTCTGATTTATGTTTTCTTTTGAATTTATTTACCTGTTTGAGATTTGGAGGCTGGTCGAGAGGATGTGACTCTAGTTACTCACAAAACTCTATCCTAATGGTCTTTTTGGGTGAGGTGAGGATACTTCTAGGATTGTGCATGTTCATGTGTGATGAATACAAGTGGTCAGATGCACTTAGGTTTGATTTTTGTACAAATAGTCATGGTTTGCCTACTTTGGACTGGTTGACATATTGTTCAATGTGGAGAGATCACCTGACTATTTCACACTTGATTCCATAGAATCAAATGCATGCTTGGATGCACCTGACAATGAATTAAACTCTTTTTTTAATGGAGATGCATAGTTAATGACCAAGTGTGCAATAAGTCATGCTCTATATAGAAACGTGTATAAATGGATGGAAGACATATAAACTAAATGCGTACATGAATTATACATGTTCTAAGTTCATTACGAATGTGCTGAAACCTAAACATGAACTAATAATAACTGGTAATGTGCGCAATAGAAATATGTTTAGCATGTGGAATGATTTTATGGTCTGTGTTATAATTGTGCTAATTATTATGCTGATAAACATGATTGCAATACCTGTTAGCAATAGATACACACCACACACCTCACAAACATGTGCAACCTAGTTGCATAGGCATTAAAGTGTTACTAATCGATGGTAGTAGTCAATGGCCAACAAAAGAACTTAGTATTGATGCATGAGTAATCGAGCTAGACATCAACTCTGTATGGCTAAAACTAACATGCCTTGGGAAGGCATGAATAGTGCAACATGTATACACAATGTATGTATGTGTACTATAATTTTGATGCAAGATAGCATTCAAAATGCTGGCATATAAAATCAACACAAGCCAAAGTGCAAATCTGTTAGGCACACACTGATATACAATATACTTAACTACCTCATGTTTCTGATCGTGTTTAAATGGGTTAGAATGGCTAGAAGGATTGATCACAGGAGTTACCACATAGTAGACTCGAAAATTTCTGATTAGATGGATAACTTTGAACTATGTTGGATGATGAACATAAAAAATGTTATATGTCATAGGAATGAGGTCACTAAGACACCCCCTGCATGAAAATTTCAAGCTGGAATATCAAGGGCTTCAATTGCCCAATCAAGCATGAGGAGGTATCAAGATTCATTGGCATTCATAGGACCAACATCTTTTGGTCTTAGAAACTAAGTTAAATAAACAAAAATTAGAATGGATAATGAAAATGTAAAGATTTTAAATTGTTAAAATCTTTAGATAACTTTTCCAATCACCAGAATGGAAGAATCATAGTATTATGAAATAGTAAAACCTCTGAGATTGAGTGGCTATCAGCTTCTTCTCAGCACATTCACCTCAAGGTATTTGACAAGGAGAAAAAGATTAGCTTTAAACCTACACTAATATATGGTTTGCACTCAATTATTGCTAGAAGGCCTTTATAGAATTTTTTCATATCTGAAGGCTTTAGAAGCAGTGACCTTTGGTTCTTATTACGTGATTTTAACTCTCCCCTCTTTAGTTTAAATAAGAATCTCCATTCACCTAGCTCACTTTTCACATGAACAAATGGAAGAATATCTTACAAATTTAGATAGATTTCTGATGAACCATGAATGAGCTAATCTAAATTTAGATAGCCATATGATGTCCTTCCTCCCCTAGAGATTATATCAGATCACTACTTAACTTTAATGTCCATGTTGGATGGAGAAAAGGACCATAAAGTCCTTTTCAAGTTCTACAACACGTGGCCCTCACATCCTGATTGTAGTCCCATAGTCAAATGTAGCTAGAACACCCCAATAGAAGGGTCATGGATGTTCCATTTGGCCAACAAACTCAAACTACTTAAGTATCCTTAAAAGAAGTAAAATGACTTGTACTTTGGTTTGGACATATAAGCATAAGAGTGTTAATAATGAAAAAGTCCTTGCAAGAGCTCCAAAAAAAATACTCGAATCCTCGAGCTCCCCAACTCTACACAATCAAGAAATTTCATTAAGGATGAAGTTGAGGAAACTAAAGAAGATGAATTTACTTTTCTTAAAGAAAAAAGAAAAAATTAAATATCTAAAACACAATGATAAGTGCACTAAACTCTTTAATGCCTTAATGAATGCAATATATATAAAAAATAGAATAATCTTAATTATCAAGGAAGATGGAAATTTCTTCTCTTCACAATTGGAAGTTAATGAAGAATTCCTAAAAATTTTTCCATCACTCCTCGGCTCCATTAGATAGAGATCATCGATCATGTAGATTTAAATTAAGAAGGGGAATGTACTACAGGAAGCACATTTAGATAAACTCTCCTCATTTTTTAAGATGAAGAAATCAAATGTGTCCTCTTTACCAAGGGAAGCAACAAATCTCTTGGACCAGATGACTTCACTTCTAAATTTTTTTTAACACTCATGGGATATCATTGGGAAAGATGTGATAAATGTGTAAAAAAGGTTCTTTCACAATTGGAATTTGCTTTGGTAATATAACCATGCTTACATAGCACTTATACCAAAGTCCCCCACTTATTAATGGTAATAGACTATAGACCCATATCATGATGTAATGTCATTTACAAATAAATATCTAAATTGATTGCTTCTAGTCTCCAATTGGTATTAAATAACATTATTAATCTATCTTGGGCTGCTTACGTAAAAGGTAGATTGATATTAGATAACTTTTTGCTTGCCTAAAGCCTGATCAAAAGATATGCTATGAAAAAGATCTCACCTGGATATTTTTTAAAAATTAATATTTAAAAAGCCTTCGATATAGCAAATTGGGGCTTTAAAGTTGATATACTCAAGGTTTTAAACTTCACACCCAATTTCATGGATATAATTTTTGAATGTGTGCCAACTAATCTTTTTCAATTTCCATAAATGGGGAACTTCATGAATTTTTCAAAGAAAAAAGAGGGCTTAGACAAGGGGATCCTCTTTCTCCATACTTATTTGCCATATGTATGAAGTACATGTCTAGACTATTACATAAAGAGACTCAAGCAAAAATATTCTCTTATCATCCCTTCTGCTCCACTTTAAAGATTATCCATCTAATTTATGCGAATGACTTGATTATTTTTTTCATGTGGAGACGTAGCATCATGTACTGCTGTCATGGATAGTATTCTGGAATTCTAAAAAACATTAAGTCTCTTCATTAATCTTTCAAAATCTTGCATCTTCTTTGGAGGTGTCCATGAAAAACCCAAAAGATAGATTATTCAAAATTATGGGTTTTCTTTAGGGACCTCACCTTTTATTTTTTTGGGAATTCCTCTCTTTTCTAATTGATTGATAACCTCTCACTTTTCTCCTCTATTGCTAAAGATCACCTCATCAATACACTTCTAGGTAGAAAAATTGCTTTTGATTGGTGGCAAATTAGAGATGCTACAAAGTTATTCAAGAGATTGAGAGATATTAGTTTTTTGTCTTCTTATTACCTGAAGTTGTAATCAATTCCATAGAGAATGTGTGTAGGATATTTCATTGGGGAGCACCCTAGACAAGTAGGTTTCACCTGAGAGTAGCGTGGAGCAAGGTTTGCTCCCTAATTTCACATGGAAGCCTTGGACTATTAAACATAGATCTCTAGAATAAATTTTGTATCATAAAAACTCTATGGCATATAAGTAAGAAAGAGGACACCTTGTGGATTAGGTGGATTCATCATTCCTACCTAATATCACAAAGCAAATGGAAAGCTAAGGCAACTAAGATGGAGACTCCTTTTTGGAAATCTTTTATCTCAGTCAGAGATAAACCGATTACCAATGCTAGTGGCATGTCTCAAGCTAAAGAATAAGTTAAGAGATGGAAGGACAATCAGAAAATTGTGACTGAATAATATAACTTTTGGATATCATCTTGCTCTAATAAGAATCCAAATTGGACAAAAGTGATAAGGATAAAAAATTTCATCGTGAAACATGCTATATTTTTTTGGTTAGCTAAAATGGGAAAACTGCGAGACAAAGTTTGTGTTTTTTCTACTCCCCATAATCCAGATTGTAAATTTTGTGGAGAACCTGAGTCTACTAATCATATTATCTTTTAATATTTGTTTTGTAAAGAAATATGGTAAGAAATAAAGAGATTGGCACATATCAAATGAGAGGATATTACACTTTCCAGCATATTCAAATTGATAGAGATCTAGTACTTAGCTAATTCTATGGCAAACATAATAAAGAAAGCAACACTCGCATCTACTGTTTACTACATATGAAGAGAGAGGAATGGAAGGTGGCAAAAAGGGAAAGATAAAGACCACAATACGATCTTGAGAAGAATCAAAACTAAAAATTTCATTGTATTTAGGAAAACATGTAATTAACCGTTTGATACTATACTAGTGATATATAGATTTATATAGTGTTATTTTATTACTTATAAAAAAAGGTTGAACATACACCCTAATCCTTAGATGTTAATGGAGTAGTACTACAACTATAAGTGGCTCACCCAATATGTCTCAATACATCTTTGATTTCCAATTTTAACTATGAATCAAGAGTATCTAACCTATAACTCTTTCATTAACATCTTGTTCTTTGAGATATTCCAAAAACTACTCTAATACAAACATCTTAGAAGGAATTTCTTTCCAAGATGTATTGAGATCACTAAAATATAAAAATTTTAATGTGAGTATATTTGTATATATACAAATACACACATACATTATTTATAGACATATATTATTTATATATAGTATAAATAGTGAAGATATATAGTGCATATATGTATACATACATGCCCACACACATAATAAGTGTTAGGGTTCCCATGCTAACACATACACCACATATAGAAGATTTTTCTTTAAACAAAAGAAAAAACTATGTTTGAGTCTCAAAAAAAAAATATTTGTGTTTTGGTATTCATCCTAAAATTATTTTAAAAAGTGCTCAAAAATATTTAAGGTTTTGTAAACCCAAATTCAAAATTTTTTTTCATTAAATTTAAAAAATGTTTTGAACCCTCATATTTTTTATGAGGGCACTCCACAGTCCACATTAATATAATTAAATAAAACAAATTCTAAAAAATTTTACATTCCAATTACTTTTAAATTAAAACCATTCAAAGGCATGCTTTCGTAGCCGGATATTACAATTTTTGTAGCTCAGTCACTGTCATCAATAAATTGACAACTAGTCGTGTCAAGGCATGCTTTCCAATATGTATATTCAACCCCAGGAATTCCATTCTTTCACTTGTAGATCCATTTACAACCCAATGGTCGATGGTCATTTGGTAACTCGACCAAATCCCAAGTATCACTTTTGTGGAGGCTTTCAATTTCTTCATCCATGGCTAGTTGTCAATTGGATGAATCATGACAAGAAATGGATTCAGAATAAAAAGGGTCAACACCTTCAGAAATTTCTAGTGTAACTATTAAAGTTTAAGCAATAAGACTATCATCCTGTTGTGGTTGGACAGGACCTGTGGTACTAGGTACCAGATTATGAACATGGTCACCAATGCTTGGTTGTATGGCTGATGAAGAAACAACATTATGAGTGATTGATGACTATAACTCCACCTTTACCTTCTCACTAGTGCAATCTTGGTTACCTACACCAGAAGAAGAAGTAACAATATAATCTTTTCTAAAGAATGAAATGCATTTTTATGAAATGTAAGATTCCTACTAATAATAACTTTTCGAGACTTAGGGTTAGAATATCATAAATGATACCCCTTTCCTTCTAAAGCATAACCAAGAAAAATGCATTTAACAGCTCTTGGTGCTAACTTGCCATCATTAACATGAGCATATAAGGACAACCAGGCACTTTTAAATTAAAGTATTCAACAGGTTTATCTGAGCAAACTTCTTCTGGATTTTGAAGTCAATGGATGAATGTGGAGATTTATTCACCGGATAACAAGTAGTGAATACTGTTTCAGCCCAAAACTCATGGTGATGCCACAACCCAGCATTTGAGAGCATACACCTAGCTCTCTCAAGAAGAGTTATATTTAAATGCTTAGCAAGCCCATTCTATTGAGGCTTTCCAACAAGCATTTTGTGTCTTGCAATACCATTAACAGCACAAAACTCATTAAATTCGAACTCACAGAATATTAAACCATTGTTAGTTCTAAGTTTCTTCACTAGAAAATAAACCCAAACTTTCATAGAAAAGTCATCAATTAGGGTCATCATATAATGTTTACCTCCAATAGATGCAACTCTTCAGGGTCCCCAAAGATCCGAATGGATTTAATCAAGGATGACTTGAATATGGTGTGTTGTAGTAGAGAAGCCAACTATCTTCTGCTTTTCAAACACACAATGTTCATAAAACTCCAATTTTTTCATATCATTAACAAGAAGACCTCTCTCTCTTGCTAAGCAAATTCATACCTTTCTATTTTTTTCATATCATTAACAAGATGCATATGCCACAAACGAATGAGATCATCATCTGATAATGTGGATAAGGAAATAGCAGCTGAACCTATTATAGTTGAACCTTGCAAGACATACAGGCCATTACGCCTTTTTCCTTTCAACAAAACAAGAGCACCTTTGGACACTTTCATAAATCGACCTTCAACAGAATACCTGCACCCAAGATATTCAAGAGTAAGAAAAGAGATAAGGTTGCGTTTCAAATCAAAAATATGACGAACATTTTTCAATGTTCTAATGCAACCAACATGAGCTTTGATCTGCACACTACCAACACTAGCAACTTTGCATTCATTGTCATTGCACATCAAAACAACACAATGATTCACTATGAGGATACATGTGATAGGTACAAGTAGAATCTAGAGACCACTCGGTCTTGCTCCTCTTTTCAAAAATAGAAACTATCAAAGCATCATATTCGGATTCAGACTTAACAACACTGGCTTTGTCGGTGGCTTTTTGACATTGTTTGCATTTCTCTTCTCTTTCTTTCTTATTCTTCTACTTATAATAATTAGAAATTTCATGTCCAGGTTTATTGCAATAATGACAAGTCATTTTGGAACTACGTCTCTTAGATTTTGATCTAGATTTCTATTTGTCGGTACTCCCCTTTTCTGACAATCTACCTCTAACTGACAAGCCCTTTGCTTTATCTTCTGGAATGAACTTCAAGGTCAACTTTTTATTTGGACAAGTTTTAACATCCTCAAAAGACCATATATCATTGTTCCCATATAACATAATTTTTTTTGAAGTGTTTATAGGTAGAAGGTAGAAAGACAACCAATAACACAACTTTATCAGCATCATCAATTTTAACTTCAAAATTTTCTAGATCAATACTAATAAAATTAAATTCATTAAGAGAGATTGAATGGGAGTACCTTCATACACACAAAGCCTATACAATTACTCTTTCAAACAGAACTTGTTCACTAGATTCTTGGTCATATAAAGAGACTCCAATTTGAGCTAAAGTTTGGTGACAGTACTCACATGAACCACCTCACGAAGAACCTCCTTGGATAAACAGAGTTGATTTGCTGATAGCGCCTTTTCATCCAACTCATCTCACTATTCATTTGTCATCATAGCGGGTGTATTGGCTTTTCCATTCAAAGCCTTTTTAAATTCATTTTGCATGAGAACGGCTTTCATATGAACTCTCCAGAGATGAAACTAATATTGCCATCAAATTTCTCAATATCAAATTTGGTCACCATAGACATAATGAACCAAATGCTCTGATACCATTTGTGAGGCGTGGAGTCACAATATAAATGTGGAATCTAGAATGCGAAATATAAATAGATTAGAAAAATAAAGAAATCCTCTCTACGCACACCAAGGCATCACCTGGAATAATTTCAATAAACAAGCGAAGATTAAAATCATAAATTCCATGGGAACGAGGTGCACAAGATTTGACATGACGAGGTCGCAAGATGATCAACGATTCTATTAAGATTGATAGTTGGAAATAATTTTCAAAAGGTGAATAGAAGTGCATCATTCATTTTCACTCTCCATTCCATTGACTAAGAATATTATTTGATTGGCTATTACAGGAATAGTGGAGAAGTGAATTCCATGGCATGATTGCTCGGTCTCTTCACGATGTGCTTAGCAAAAAAATGCAAGACATCATATTTTATTAATTAAATATGGGTGAATTAGAGATAAACCCAATAGTTTCGCCTCCAAAATAAGCTTGCCTCAAGTCCACCTTCAAGAACCTTCAAGCATTCAATAAATTCTTTCTTTGTTGGAGTTTTGTACAGAAATATGGTGTTTGAAAATAGAAAAGATAAAATCAGTTCGCTGGAGAAAGTTTTGACCAAAGTAGTGCACAAATTAGGCAATGAGGATGGTAGAATTTGAATTAAATCAAATGTCATCGTCCATAATGGCCGTATTTTAATTAATTCAAATGTAGTCGTCCACAATGGTGGCATTTGGTTGAATTAAATATGAGTGCTAAAACTTTTCATTCCCCATTTCCTTTTTAGCATTGCTTTAAAGGAGACAAAAAAGAAATTAAGAGTTAGAGGCCTTTTTTTATTCTATTAATGATTATCCAAAATGATACCATCGAGATATTCTTGAAAAAATGTGAAGATATTTTTTCAAACTTGGTAGCTAGGCATGTGAAGATATTCTTGAAAAAATGTGTCCACTTTTCAGGTAGTTTTCCACTTAATTCATTTTGTAATTCATTACTGTAAGTTGTGCCGCTGAGTCTTTTTATAGATGGAGCCCTTATAATTATATAAAACTTAGTTTCTATTCTTTTACTTCAAGCGAACAACTTAGTTAAAACATGTCTTTTGAGCTCTTTATAAATAAAGACATGAAAATAGCTAGTCATTTGAATTAATTAAAATACTGTCATTGTGGACGATAGAGGTGTCAAACGGGCCGGCCCGGCACGGCACGGCCCGTTTTTCACGAGCACCATACAGGCCAGGTGGCACGGCCGGGCAGGCGGGAGCCGCAACGCGGGACCGGGTCAACCGGGGTCCGTGAGGCCTCACGGTCACGGCCTCACGAGCTAATGGCAGATTAGAATTTTTTTTTTATTGTAAATTTTTTGAAATATAATTTTTTCAAATTCAATAAAATTTAAAATATAATTATAATTATATAATTTTTTGTAATTAAATAAAATATAATTATAAAATATAATTTTTTATAAAATATAATAATTATATTTTTTGTAATAATATAAAATATAATTAAGTTTAGAAACAAACAAACAAACAAATATTAGTAATAATTTATTAATAAAACAAACAAATATTATAAAAATTTTTTGTGAAAATATAACCGTATAGAGTATTAGTAATAATTATAAAATATAATTTTTTGTGAAAATTATAAAATTTAAAATTAAATAAAACAAACAAATATTAGAAAAAAAAAATTTTATCAAATTCAATTAAGTTTAGCTTTTTTTATTATTATAATTTATTAATTATATATTAAAATTTAAAGTTATTAATTTTTAAAATAAAATTTAAATCATAAAATAATAAATAAATACATTAAGTAAGTAAAAATTAAAATTAAAAAAAATTAAACTACACAAATGAAAAATTATCAATCATGCTTTTGAAACCAATAGTCCGAACAAAACAAGTATAAGTTTCAATACAACGTATGGTACAAAGTACAAACAAAGTGTATAAATAAAATAAATAAAAAAACATCGAAAAAAAAGAGCAGATGAGCATCAATCGTCAAGCGGCATATAATGAGAATCATCAGCCGCAACATCAAAATCAGTATCATATGGATCATCATCATCGGCAATCAGCTCCTCCGCCATCGTAGTAGATGTGGATGCGACTGCAGTGTCTGTCACAGTCCCAGCTTCAGCACGATCACTGATGCTAAATCTCGATTCCTCCCAATCCTTCAAACATGCCAAGGCCTCAACCATATCTGGACGTAATCTCAATCTACTATCCGAAATCACGTTCACTGCAACAGAAAAAGCAGACTCCGATGCTATGCTCGACACCGGAGGAGTCAGTAGATCCCGTGTCATCCTAGATAGCACGGGATAGGTGGGCTCATATGATTTCCACCACTGTAATAAATCAAGATTCTTATTATCAAAAGGTGATAGGATTGAGCAGTAATCGGTATCTAAGTACCGAGACAGCTCGCTCCTATGTGATGGTCCACCCCTACGTTTCCCCCTCGCTAGGTTAATGGAATAATCGTCATCTCCAAACAAGGTATCAGTGTCCGTACTCACAGTCTCACCACCACCACCACCATACCTAGTATCGTAGTATGTGAACAGGTCTGTCAACTTCTCGTAAATGAACCCTTCAGGTGGCTCTTCCAGGTTCATGCACAAGGAAATGAAAGTTAGGGTGTTTTCAACCCCTTCCACCTTAGGCCTAGGGTCCATGCATGCTGCGAGGCAATAAAGAGATGGAATGGTGGACCAATACTTCAGGTACTTGGTCTCCATCTCTGCAACCATATGGCTAAGCGTCGGGTCCGCTCGATACTTCCTAAACATGCTACTAATATTGCATATGCAACGGAGTGCAATGCAAGTGGTGGGCGTATAAACCGACGAACACATGTTCGTCGTGTCATAAAATATCTTCAGGAATTTCATAAATGAAATTACTGAAGCCTAGTCAGTGTCGTCAATAATAAGTTCGCCACTCTTACTATTGACGTAGTCGGATATCACGTGTTCATATCCAACACATGATTCCAACATCAGGTACGTGTAATTCCAACGATGTCTCACATCTGATTGGAATTTCTTCTTCTTAAGATTCGCAGACAAACAGAGATTACCAAACTCTTGTAGTCTGTGAGGAGTGCGAATATACTTGAGTGTATTGCGTATATTTTCCAACGCGGGGGAACAGACCTTCATACCCGCTTGAACTATCAGGTTAATAACATGACACATGCATCTGACATGAAAGATCTCTCCTAATGGTGTGTCTCTAATATTCCTAACAAACATATTGATCGCTACTCCATTATTCGCAACATTATCGAAAGTGACACTAAAAATTTATTTTGAATTTTATATTCCCTAAATATTTTCATCATACACTCAAAAATAGCCGGGCCATCATGAGGATGAAGAATCTCAGTGAATCCTAATATTTTTTTATTGATTGTCCAGTTAGAATCTACATAATGACTCGTGAGACATGCATAAGAAGAATCATCGTGACATGTCCATATATCGGACGTCACGGACACCACTCCACTAAATGCCAAAAATTCCTTAATTATTTTTTGTTTTTCTAACTTATATATCTTTAGTATGTCACTCCTAGATGTGGACCTAGGAATCCTACGATAGGATGGCTGAAAATAAGTCTGCATGATGCGCACTACCCTCAGATATTCCGAAAATCTGATCGAAAGACCCATCAATGTGATGAGCCTGGCCATGCCGTCCCTACACAACTCGCTGGAGTATACGAAGGGAGTAAACTTTGAGACTGAACTCGATCCAGTCTCAAAAAATGTAGTGCCAAGTTGGGTTTGCCTATGATTTTAAAATGTGTCCAAACTATAGAAGTCCTCCTAGTTTTTTGTTTTTTAAAACTTTGGGTTGAGACGACAGGAGAAACCAAAGTTTCAGGAGCCACAGACGTCTGTGTAACACTAACATTTTCATTTTCCAAATTTAAATACGTGTCAGGTGTATTTTGTCATTTTTTATTTTTCGTAAGTTTTTCTAGAGAGAGAAGCTTTAGAGAGAGAAAGTACAAAAAAACGTAAAATATATTACCCGCTAAAAGCAATGAGGTCAGTCACGTGCAAGGTGCACCGCAGGAAGCTCTGATGTTCAAAACTCAAGTTGAGTTTCACGAAAATCCAAGCTGAAATCAAAATCACGAGGCCCGATAGAGAGATGCACGGTTTATGTAAGAGAGAGAAAGTATTGAGAGGTTTTATGTTTTTGAAAAATATAAATGTTATAGGGAGGGGGTAGAATTTATAGGCTAAAGAATGTTTTTTTTTATAAAAAAAGATATTTTTTTTATTATTTTTTTGAATTTTTTTAAGATTTTTAAGGGGCAGAATCACGAGGACCGTTGGATTCTGCCCCCTAGCCGTTGGCGGTGAATCCAAGGGCTGAAAATCGGTGAAGTTTGAATTTTTTTTTTTTTGCCGTTGGAATTGCTCGGATCGGTTCTATACTTCTATGGGCGTCGGGACTCGGGTATCGGCAGAAAAGACCGCGGGTCGGGTCTGATTGGACCCGACCCGCGGTCTTTTTACCGGGGAGGGGGGGCCAGGGGACGGCCGGATGGGTCACGACTCACACCACGCCACATGTGACACGCCGCCAGTGCCACGCGTGCCTGCATGAACCGGCACGGGATGGACCCGTGCCGGCGTGCCGTGCCAAGGCACGGCACGGCACGGGATGTTCTTAACTCGGGCACGGCATGGGCCCGGGCATGGTTTAAGAACGTGTCGGGCCGGCCCAAGCATGGCTGAACCGTGCCGTGCCTCGTGCAGGGTCGGGCCGGCCCGGCACGTTTGACACCTCTAGCGTGAATTGTGGTGCACGTGCAGTGTGTACATCAAAAAGTCAAAGTTTACGCATTATTATTTACAAATATTTTTTTATTTATTAGTTTTTAAGTTTTAAAATATAAAATCTAAAATCTTTTTCTCTCTCCTAGTCCAAACTCCTAGTCCTAAGTCGAATTTAAGAAATAAAAAAAATAATAAATAATAATTTTAATAATGAAAATGAAATTAATTATTATTTATATAACGAAAATCCTACGGAAAGGTTCGAGGCTGCCAAAACCTTGGTTTCTCTAGTCGTCTCGACCCAAACATCTAAAAAATAGAAAACTAGAAGAACATCAAAAATTTGGACTTATCTTAATATAATAAAACAAAAAAAAATATTAGGGATGCCAAAGAAAAATTGGTACAATGCAAATATTCTAAAAAATTTTTAAGTTATAAGAGTTCGTGTGGAACTAAACACCTTAAGAGACATGCAGAACTATGTACCAAAAAATATAGTACATTAGATACTAGGCAAACCCAACTCAATGGTGGGTTATTTGAGGCTGGATCTAGTTTAGCCTCAAAGTTTACCTCATTCATATACCACAACTAGTTAGGAAGAGAATGCATAACTAAACTGACCACCACGATAAGTATTCCAATTAGGTTTTTGGAGGATCAAATGGTAGTTAGTATCATGCATACATATTTTCAGCCTACATATCATAAAATATTTTTAGGAACGACATACTAAAATATTATAAGTTTGAAAAAGAAATAATAATTAATGAATTTAGGAAATATAATGGTGCGGTGTCCGTGACGTGTGATATCTAGACTAGTCACCGCCCACTATGTAGATTCTAAATAGACAAAATAAAAAAAAAATATTAGGATTCTCTGAGATTCTCTATCCTTATGATGATCTGGTTATTTTTGTATGTATGATGAAAATCTTTAGAGAATATAAAATTCAAAATAAAATATGTAGTATCATATTCGATAATATATTTAATAATAGAGTAGTAATTAACATATTTATTAGGAGTATTATATATCAATCATTAGAAGAGATTTTCCACGTTAGATATTTGTTTCACATTATTAACCTAATTGTACAAGCAGAGATAAATGTGTGTGCCCCCGCTTTAGAAAATATATGTAACTCACTAAAATAACTTCGCATGCCTCATAGACAATAGGAGTTCGGTAGTCTCTATTTGGTTGCTGGTCTAAAGAAGAAGAAATTTCAATCAGATATAAGATACCATTGAAATTATGCATACCTTATATTGAAGTTATGTGTTAGATATGAACATGTGATATCTGACTACATCAATAATAAGAGTTCTGAAATTATTATTGATGATAATGACTGTGCTATAAGAATTTTTTTATGAAAATTTTTAAGATTTTTTATAATACCACGAACATGTGTTCGTCAATTTATACTCACACAACTTATATTGCACTTAGGTGCATATGCAACATTAGTAGCATATTTAGGAAGTTTTTAGATGACCTGATACTTAGCGATATGGTTGTAGAGATGGAAACCAAGTACTTAAATTACTGGTCTACTATTTCATATATTTATTCTATTGCTGCCTGCATGGACCTTAGGGTTAAAGTGGAAAGGGTAGAGAATATTTAGACAAACATATCTTTGT
Organism: Sapria himalayana; assembly: GCA_029783825.1. NCBI lineage: Eukaryota > Viridiplantae > Streptophyta > Magnoliopsida > Malpighiales > Rafflesiaceae > Sapria > Sapria himalayana. The sequence goes on along the minus strand of JAREIK010012127.1, from coordinate 511,111 downwards.
GCATGAACCAGGAAGACCCACCTGAAGGATTCATTCACAATAAGTTGTTTGAGCTCTTTAAATACTATGATATTAGGTATGGTAGTAGTAATAGTAAGACTCTGAGTATGACATGGGTACCATATTTGGAGATGATGACTTTTTCATTTAAGTAGCTAAGGGAAAACTACGGGATAGATTATTGAATAGGAATGAGCTGTATCAATACTTAGATATTGATTACTGTTCAATCCTATCACATTTCAATAATAATAATCTTGATATTTTACAATGGTGAAAATTAAATGAGTCCACTTATCTCGTGCTATCTAAGATGGCACATGATCCACTGACTTCTCTGATGTCGTGCGTAGTATTGAAGTCTACTTTTTCTATTACAATAAATATTATTTCGGATAAGAGATCCATATTACGATCAGATATTGCTGAGACATTAGCATGCATAAATGATTATAAGGATTCGAGTTTGGGCATCCAGGATCCTATTGAGACTACAACAAAAACGGAGGAGTTGGTTACTAATGATGATCCATGTGATTTTGATATTGATGATGATTTGACGATTGATGACGTTGATGATTAATAGATTGTGACACTGATGTCTGATACTTATCTTATATCATCATTTATCATATACTGTAATACTATATGTTGACGATATTTTTCATTTTTATTTTTCTTTTTTAGATTTACTCATTTATATTGTCTGATTGTCTTTGTTTTTTTTTTTTGTCATATCTTTAAATTTGATGTTTAATTCTTGAATATTAATTTTTTATGGTTTGTATTGATTTGTATTAATATTTAAGTTTTATTTATTCAGACACCGTTAGTTTTAAAATTTTAGTTGTTTTTATACTAAAACATTATGTTTTATTTAATTTAATAAAAAAATAATTAAAAATTTAATTGTTTATTTTAATTTAACAATTAGCATGTAACTAATAACAATTTATATAATTATGTATTAATAATTAAATAATTAAACTTTTTAATATTTTTAATATTTTATATTAAATAAAAATATTCAAATTGACCCAAACTAGGCTCAAACCTGGCACAAACCCGGCCCGAAAGGCAAAACCGACCTCCTACCCGGCCCAGATGGACTTGAACTGACTGTCCAAGCCCGGCCAGGCACTGTCATCACAGCCGGGCCGACGGGCTGTGCCGGGCCAGCTGTGATGAAGCCGTGCCAGGCCAGTCACAACAAAGTGGCCCGGTTGGGCCACCAAAAAACTGGGCCGGGCCGGATTGGCCTGTTTTACAGCTCTATTCGAACATATCAAAGCTAACAGCTTCATTTTGAGTCTACCGCCCTGAGCATCTCTTTCAGTGTCATCAAAATCTTTCAGTGTCAAAAAAGGGCAAGACCGGCCGCCTATATGCCCAAATCGAGGCCACAATTCCTCCTAGAAAACTGCCCACGTTACCTTTCTCCGTTCTTCACGAAATGTATGATTCGAGCATCTCCACCATTGGTTGGCTTCACTTTCAATGTGAAAGGATGCCAACAAGGCCTTCTGTGCTTCTGCCGTAGGTTGTAACTCAAATAATTGGTCCTCATTGTTATCCTACACTCCAGCGAGCCCATGCCCATCCTCCAGACTTTCATGACGCTCTGTGTTGGTGGACAAGATAACCTCCCTAGTCCCTCAGCCTTTCAATTTTGCCTTTTCGTAATATTTTTAAATATTTAAAAAAAAAACATACCCAAAAACATAATATAGTTATATATATATATATATTGTGGGTTTTGAATTTGAAAACTTACCCATAAACTGCAAAACTTTTTTTTTTAAATAGTTTTGTTTTTTTAAATTAAGTTATACACACACACACACAGATATAGATTTATATAAAATATTATATATTTGTGTGTGTTTATAGATGTATAAATATGTATATTTATAAATATAAATAAATAAATAAATATATATATATATATACATATATATATATATATCATTTACATATAAACCTATAAATATATGTATATATACCTACAAATATAATTTTACACACGCACGCACAAGCACACACAAATGCAGGCACACACGCGCACACACACACACACACACATCAATAAATATACATATTTATACATCTATAAGCACACATAAATACACAAACATAGATTATATATATACATATATATATTTATAAATATATAAATGATATTTAAAAAATGAAACCACTCTTCAAAATTGAAATGATATTTTGCTTTTTGCATTTTATAAGTGATTTTTTCAAATTTAAAAACTGCCCAGAATTTTATAAGTATGTATTAGCACAAGTATAGAAACATTTTTTAGGGTCCCAAAAGAAAAATATTTTTTGTATTGAAACCTGTTTCTTTAAAAATTATAAAGCATAAATATTTTTGTAGGGAAACTCTAAAACATTATCTTTCCAAATATAAACGCGAAATCCATTTTTTATATTTATATGACATTTTCATTACTATTTCTTTAAAGTATCCCTTGCAACCACAAAAAAAAAAGTGAAAAAAATAATATAAAAAAATTAGAGGTGTCAACCGTGCCGGGCCGGCCCGGCCCTGCACGAGGCACGGCACGGAAAAAATCCGTGCCCGGGCCCGTGCCGTGCCCGGCTTTGGCACGAACCGTGCCATGCCTGGCCAGGCACGGTTCGGCCCCTGGCACGGCAAACCGGCACGGCAAACCGCATGCCTCCCCTCCCGCAAAAAAAGACCGCGGGTCGGGTCAAATTCGACCCGACCCGCGGTCCCCGTTTCCCGAACCGCTCGGACAGGTTTGACACCTCTACCTCCAATCACGGTCGTGCTCGTGAAAAACGGGCCGTGCCGTGCCGGGCCAGCCCGTTTGACACATCTACCTCCAATCATATGTGTCTCATGACTTATATGTCCTTATCTACCATGATAACAAATGACTCTTATACTAAAGGTGAAAACCTTAGAAAATATTATATAAAATTTTAATATCAATTGAAGGTTAATTCTTCTAAAATATGCACAATGAATTAACTTATAAAAGTATTTGTGTTTTTAGTTTCATAAGTATCACACTCGCACAATTATGGTACATGGTTAACCTATTGCTTGGCCCCACCATCGAGCATACTCATATTGTCTACTTTGTTCATTATGGTACATGGTTTTACACTTGATTAAACTAGTACTCATGTGCTAAAAATTTGAACTATAGACAAGAGGTCATAAGTTCAAATACTAGGGGATGAAACATAGGAGGTCGAAATTAAGTATTGACCTATGTGTAAAAATATGGACCCAAATGGGCAATGCACATAATATGAGTATGCTCGGTTATGAGGCTAGGAAATTAGTTAACACTTGGGTGGGGCCACCCAAGGAATGAGGTCGAGTGTGACCCATCGTTTGTTACATATAAATGCATTTATATATAACAACTAATGGGCCCCACTTGACCTCAGTCCCTTGGCAGCTCAACTTGAGTATTAACAAGTTGTCCAGCCTCACCACTAAGCATACTCATATTATCTACTTTGCCTAGTATTAAAACATTATTTTACACATAGGTCAGGCATAATTTATACCTCCCTCATCGCATTCCTAGGATATGAACTTGTCACCTCTTATATATAATTCAAATTCCTAGCACCTAAGTACTAGTTGTCTAGAGGTGTCAAATAGGTTTGACAACTCGAGCACGGCCCATTGTCTAGCCAGTTCAGTTGTGCCCGGCGCAAGGCACGACACAGTCCATAATCAAACCTCGAGCCAGGCCGGCCACCCCGTGATGCTGTTCATGTCGTGCTAGGCCATCATGAGTCATGCCTCATGCCGAGCCAGACACGACTCATGTGCCTAGCTCGATGGCATGGTAAACCAGCCCAGGTGACCGCCTAATGGGGTCCCCATCGAGATGTAACTCGGGTAGTTTTATTAAAAAAAAAAAAGAAATTGACCGCTCCATCATGGGGTGGTCCATTTTTTAAAAAACAAACAGCTATGTGGCCGATTGTATTTGACTGGCCCATAAGTTGGCCACCCATTGCCTTCATGGCAATGCACTCGAGGCTGTGCCAGTATCCACCATCAAGTACTGACAAAGATGCACACCCCATGCATCTTTGTTGTTCGGCATGGTCAAGCATGGTCCTGCACTTTGCCATGCCCACCATGTCGTGCTGGGCCGGTGGATCGAGCCACCATGTCGTGCTGGGCCGGTGGATCGAGCCACCATGCTGTGCTTGGCATTGCATGGAAGTTTAACCATGTCGTGCACGACACAGTACAGTGGCATGACTGAGCCTTGAAAAAATGGGCTACGCGACTTGGTACTGTCCGTTTGACACCTCTATAGTTGACCTACCTAGCTCAACTGGTAATGGATGTGGTTATGTATTTTATCTGTATAATACTAAGTCAGGACACCAGGAATGACCATGACGTATGCATTTCATCTCTATTAATCAAAGTAATAATGTTGGAAATGAGCCATGACTTTTGTCATTTCATCACTACAAAAAGTCAAGATCCTAGAAATAGTCATGACTTAGGTAAATGCTCTTTGAAACACACTATAGCTAAAAGGTGTGGTGCTGGAGCAACAACATGGCTTTTGCCTTAGTCTTTGTAGCTCCATAAAAACAAAGTCATGAGATTAAAGAATGAAATGACTTTCAGTACTAATAGGGTACTTTGTTATTGTGACATTAAATTAATTTCATGTTCATGAAAAATATTATGAGCTAATACTACTACAAATCAAAAAAGTTTCATAGCTAAAAAATATATTACATAGTGAAATAATTATGTCGACAATGTTATAAAGTCATGAAATATAAAGATTTCTATAACTATTTATGTAGAGCTTTGATCATGAATAGATGCCAAAACCATCTTATAAGCTTAATGAGATATCAAAAAGTCATAACACAAAGAATGCTATGACTTTACATGACTTTACAATCTCCTCATTCTCAGTAAATTCACCAAGTCTCATATTTCATATGAAAACTACTCAACTTCACTTCTATTCATAATCATAATTTATCTAAACTATAATTTAATAAAATTATTCCATTTAAATTCATTTTGTATACAAGTACATCATGCATAATTTCCAAAATAACTAGTATTATATGATATTTGGTATACCAAACACTAAGTTGTGACATTGTAGATGGTCATGGCTTTGGTCTCATTTTTTATTTGAATTTCATAATATTAGGAATGAATATGACTCATACATTCATCCTCTATAACATGAAGTCATGACATTAGGAATTGCCATAGCTCATATATTTGTTTTCTATAACACAAAGTCATGATGCTGGGAATAGATATGGCTCATTCATTTGTTTTTTATAACTTGAAGCTGTGGTAATGGGGAATGTCCACGACTCATATATTTCTTTTTTGTAATATAAAGTCATGGAACTGGGAATTACCATGGTTTTGGCCTTTTCTAATAGAGGAAAAAGTTATTGCCCTAGGAATTTCTATGGCTCTAGTAAAAATTCTATGTAAGTCTCTATATCCAAAAGTCACTTCGCTAGAGAATTGTCATGTCTTTTACCTTAGTATTTGAGGTTATAGAAAGTGAAAGTCATAAAACTAAAGAATACCATAACTTTTAGCACCAATAGGATACATTGCTACTATGACATAAAATTAATGTCATAGCTATTAAAATATTCTATACTAGTGTAGTTGTAACTCTAAGAAGGTTTCATAGCCAGAAGAATGTATTGCATAGTGAAATAATTATGTCAATGAGATGGTAGAGTCATGAAAAATGAAGATTGCTATGACTAATTATGTATAGTTTTAGCCAAGAATGAATATCAAATTACTCTATATTTTTTTAAAAGTATAACTAAGTTATAACATGATAAATGCTTTGGATATACATGACTTTTCACTCTCCTCCTACTCAATAATTCCACTGAGTATTATATTTCATACAAAAATTACTCGATTTTACAACTATTAATCATAATCCATCATAATTATATATTCATGAAATCACCTTATGCCTCTTTTTATACAAACACATCAAAAAAAATTCCAAAATAATTAGTTATATTAGGTATTTGGTGTACCAAATAAATTCATACACTAAATTCATTATGCATCTCGGAGGAATTAATTCCCCTCATAAAAAACTATAATCCTTTCATACATTTAACATTATTATTTTCTATGACTAGGTTTGAATGCCATAGTTTATCTAGATGGTGAGGCTACTTCATTTTGTAGATATATATATAAGAGTCATGTCATAATTTGAGTTCCATGACTAAATTTGTGGCTGCATAAAATGTGCATAATGATTTGTATGATTAAATACACATTATTTTATTTCATCATATCAGAAAAAAAAATTTTGGGTTGTCTTTCAAGCAGTGCTATATTTAATATCTATAGATGATATTCACAAAATCATTATCTCACTTTATAATCCCTAGAGTCCATGCCAATGTCTCTTTGTAATCTTTCACTACCATGTGTCTTTTTAAATTCTATTTCAGCATTGAATCATGCTCTAAGCTTTCTTCTTCTGGGCTTTCTTATTTGATTCTTCCTTTCTTCGAGTCATGACACTTTGGGTCACTATGGCATTCTATCGGACCACACATTGAGTTTTTTCTTCCTAGATCACCATAGTAGTTGCACAATGAGTTAGTGGCAGAATGAGTTGTAGTGACTTTTTCATTTAGTTTTTGTTTCTCCAAAGGTATGATACTAGAAAAATCTATCACTTTATTAATTAGCTCTACTTCTTTACCTCCTTTCTTTGGATCCTTCAAAATCTTCTTTTCATTCATGTCTTCCTCTATCATGTAATCATTCACCTATTGGGATTCTGCCTTTATTTTTACCACTAGTATATTCTTCGAATTCTCCAAATTATTTTATTCATGCAACTATAATGAGAATGTAAGTATTTCACTTTCTTTTTCTGCCTTTGTAGATTACTTTTCTTTGGAGTCTTCTAAAGTTGCGACTTCATAGTAGACATGCCTTTATAAAGGTTATATTTTATTTGCTCCTTACCTAAGTGAAGAGTAAACTTTCTTTTCTTGACATTGATGAGGGCCTATCTAGTGGCTAAAAATAATTATCCCAAGATTAACAGAGCATGATGATCTTTCTCCATATCCAACACAACGAAATTTGCAAAAAAAAATAAATATGCCGACCTTTACTAATATATCTTCAAATATTACCATTTGGGTGCTTAGTTGATCGATCATCCATTTGAAGTAAGAGAGAGATTGGAATGATCTCATCGAGATTCAATATTCCTATTATTGAAAAAGAAAAAAAGTTAACACTCAATCTCAAGTCACATAGTACCATCCAGAATATGTGCTCTTTAATTATAGTAAAACTTTTTAGATTCTTTAATTTTTAGGAGTTTTCATTGAATAATAACCTATATTTTTTGATCATATTAACAGTTCCATACATACCCAACTTTCTCTTACTTTTAATGATATCTTTCATGAATTTCTCATAGTTTGGTATTCAAGATAATGCTTCAGTATTTGAGACAATGCTTTGTTGATTAATATGCTTTCTCAAGTTACTTGTTCATAATTGATCTACAAAAGGTCATATCAATGGTGCACCTCATCATATAGTTTAGACTATTATAAAAGGTTTAGACTTTGAACCACAACTTAAATCCTTGTAGATGATATCTTCTCAACAACTCCTTAAAATAGTCTCAAGTATTATAAAAGGTATCTAGCTTGATAGAATTGACTTTTCTCACTTCATAACTGTGAGGTGATTTGAGGTAGGAAAATATGAGTGAGAAAGGCCGGCACAAATTCATCCCAATTCTCAATTGATCCTCAAGATAAGTATTAGAACCAACGTTGTATCTTATCTTTCAAAAAAAAGGGACTAGATATAACTTGATTTTTAGGCTAATTTCATTCATTTTAACTGTGTCACATAATTCTAAAAATATTATGACGTATCCATTCAAATTCTATGATATTTTCCAAGTATACAAATATTACTAAACCATCACTATCAAACTTAACTTTAACTCAAAGTAATTGACTTCAATTGATTGCATCAAATATTAAAGTAGTTGTCTATCATAGTTGACACCCAATATTCTCACAATGTATGATAATAGTTGAATTATTGGACAAATTGTTCCTCGCAACCTTGAGCCTCTCTATGATTATGGATTCCTTCCATCTCCCATTTTCTAGCTATTTGTATAAAAATTACTCTTCTAATTCTCTCAATTTCTAGGTCCAAAGGTGTTAGCTTAGTCTAAAAATTTTTGCTCTTAGAAGTGTGATGAAAAAATAAATAAACAACTACAACAAAAGATACAAAAAAGAAATCAAAGATAAGATATGCACATAAAAGTACATTAATAAAGATATCATTATCGAAACAAGTAAAAATAAAACTAATTTTTTTCAAAGATAGTTACAACAGCTAATGTTCACTAATCAAATTAAATAATTTATGACAATGATCTTAAAGAGTCATTAAAACTTTATTATGTTGCTTAATTTTTAGGATTAAATATCACAAAAGCTTATTGGGTGAGAATCTCTAATCATATATAGTTTTTCAATTATGTGGGTTTTATAAGTAAGTAGTAAAGCAACATTTCATCTATATATCAATCTTATATAGATTATATATGCAGTTTGATCAACCAAAATATAAAACTAGGTTTTTAGTATGACTCTTAGATTGTAGGATTCATCCATTTCATTCCCCATAATAACATGTCTATGTTATTTGGTTATTATTAAATTTGGTTATTATTGAATTTGGTTATAAAATGATAGTTGGATTAATTTAAAAACATTCTAATATCATACTAGTATACAAGGTATTAATCACCTATTGGGCCCTCCCTATTGATTGACCCTCATAAATGTCCCTTCGATAGTTTAATATCAAAACAATATTTTTTTCCTATTTGAGGGTCATTCATAAGTTCAAACCTTTTAGGTAACTCATTTAATATCCTTTAAAATTATTTTGTATATACAATCTTATTCTCTGACCTCATGTGTCAAAAAATGTGGAGTGATATATATATTAAATATATTTATATGTTTGGCTTAATAAGAACTATACATGTGACAATTAATAAATATCTTTCCTCAAATCTCATTAGTAGTAGTCATAGGATGGAAGGTAGCTCAATAGCTTATCACCACATTATGATTCACCACCACTCATATGTATCTCATAGCTTATGTGTCACCATCTAACACTATAACATATTACTTCCACACCAAAGTCAAAACTATTTGGAAAATATTCTATAAAATACTCATATCAATTGAAGGTTATTTCATCTAAGATATACACATTGGATTGACTTATAAAAGTATTTGTACTTTCATCTTTGTAAGTAACATATACATAATTATTAAACTTAGATCAAATTCAAGTTTTGACATATAGGTTTACCTTGTGTTTTATGATTGGAATGGTGATCACTTTATTTTTACCATTATATATGAGTGTGTCTTAAAGATTATGTATCATTATATACCATAATAACATGCACAAAAATATCAATAGTAAAATCCTAATTTCAATACTAAATAAATACTATGTTATTTTAATAGGGGGGTAGGTGAAAATCACCTTGCCCACATTGGAAAACTGTTTGGATATTTCTAAACTTTTTCCTATATAAAGGACTTTTCTATTTCTTTGAAAATCATTCCCATATATTCCAATTTCTCATTTTCTTTTAAATGTATTTTATTTCATGATCTAATTTATTGCTTTACTTTTGAATATTCTATTTTTCAAATTATTGTGGGTTTAGTTTTATTTTATAACATACTAAATTCATCAATAATGAAACTACAATACAAACCAAATATAAATTTCATCAATTATATAGTTATCACATGTAATAAAATACAACAACCCAAGATATCCATTTAACCTTGATATTGGAAAAGAATTCACGTGAGATAATTTAAAATACATCATTAACAATTTTGAGTTTCTAATAACATCCTTTGAGAGAATCTAAGATTCAAAATTTTAAAACCATAATTCTTGTGTAGTGCACCTAGGATCTACTCCAAAGCGGGGGTCAAAATCACCCTCCCATATTTAGAAAAAAAATATGTAGATGATGATGAAGAAAAAGATGATAATGCTGATGATTTAGAAGAAATAGATGATAATGCTGATGATTTAGAAGAAAAAGATGATAATGCTGATGATTTAGAAGAAAAAGATGATAATGCTGATGATTTAGAAGAAAAAGATGATAATGCTGATGATTTAGAAGAAAAAGAAGATGATGATGATAAAGATGATAATGATGAAGATGATGAAAAAAAGAAGAATATGAAAAAAAAGATGATGATGATAAAGAACAATAAGGGTAAGATGATGATGATGATGATGATGAAAAAGAAGAAAAAGATGATGATGATGAAAAAAAAGAAGAAGAAGATGATGATGATGATGAATAAAAAGAAGTAGAAGGTGAAGATGATATTGATAATGACGAAAAAGAAGATGGTGATGATGAAAATAGAAAAAAATAAGAAGAATAATATAAAGATGGAGAAGAAGAAGACAAAGTTAAAGAAGATGAAGATGAAAATAATGATGATGATGAAGGAGAAGGGGGTGATAAAGATGATGATGATGATGGAGAAGAAGGTGATAAAGATGATGATGATGATGATGATGGCAATGATGAATAAGAAGAAATAAGGGAAAAAGAAGCAGATGATGATTATGATTATGATGATGAAGAATAAGATGATAATATTCCTCATGATAATGTCGAAGAAGAAGAAGATGATGATGATGATGATGATAATGAAGATAATGTTGATGATGAAAAAGAAGAATAATAATAATAAGATAATGTTGAAGAAGAAAAAGATGATGATGATGAAGCGGATTATGATGATGATGATGAAGCGGATTATGATGATGATGATGATGATGATGGATAAGAAGAAGAAAAAGATGAAGAAGAATATACTAAAAACGATGAAGATAAAGATGATGACGATGATGAAGAATAAGATGAGGATGAAGATGAAAATGAAGAAGAAGAAGAACAAGATAAATAAGAAGATGATGATGAAGATAATAATGAATAAAAAATGATGATGAAGCGGAATAAGAAGAATATGATGATGATGATGAAAAAAAAGAAGAAAAATGTGATGATGAGAATGAAGAAAAAAAAGATGATGATGAGAATGAAGAGGTAAAAAAAGATGATGATGTTGATAATCAAGAATAAGAAGAAGATGATGATGATAAAAAACAAGATGAAGAAGATGGTGATGATTATGATTATGATGATGAATATGATGATGATAAAGATAAAGAAGAAGAATAAAAATAAGATGATGATGATGATGAAGCAGAAGAAAAAGAAGAAAAAGAAGAAGAAAAAGAAGAAAAAGAAGAAAAAGAAGAAGAATAATAATAATAATACAATGATTATGATGATTATGAATGAGATAGGGAATAAAAAGATGAAGAAGAAAAAGATGATGAATAAGAATATGAAAAAAATGATGATGATGATGAATAAGTTGATGAAGAAGAAGAAGAAGATGATGATGATGATGATGATGAGGAGGAAGGGGGGGGGATGAAGAAGAACAAGTTGAACAAGATAATGATGATGACGAAGAATAAGAAGGGGATAATGATGATGATGAATATGAAGAAGAAGATGATGATAATGAACAAGAAGAAAAAGAAGAAGAAAAAATAAGAAGAAGAAAAAGAAATTGTATAAGAAGAATAAAAAGATAATGATGTTAAAGAAGACAAAGAAGAAGAAGATGATGATGATGATGAATAAGAAGAAGAAATTGATTTTGAAAAATAAGATGAAGTAGAAAATGGAGAAAAATAAAAAAACATGATGATGATGAAAAGAAATAAGAAGAAAATGATGATGATGAAAAAGAAGAATAAAAAGATGATGAATAAGAAGACGAAGAAGTAGTAGTAGTAGTAATAGAAGATGATGTTGTTGTTGATGATCAAGAATAAGAAGAAGATGATGATGAAAAAAAATGAAGAAGGTGGTGATGATGATGATGCTGATGATGAAGAAAAAATGATGATGTTGATGAAGAATAAGTGGAAGAATAAAGACAAAGAAATAGAAGAAGGAGAATAAGAAGAAGAAATGATGATGATGATGATGATAAAGAAAAAGGACATGAAAAATAAGATGATGAAGATGTAGAAAATGCAGGAGATGAAGAACAAGACAAAGAAGAATAAGAAGAATAAGAAGATGATGATGATGATGATGATGATGATGATGAAAAAGAAAAAGAAATAGAATACAAAAGAAAAGATGGTGATGTTGATGATGAATAAGAAGAAGATAATGATAATAATTATTATTATTATAATGAAGAAGATGATGATAATGATGAAGAAAAAGAAAAAGATGAAGATGAAAAAAGGAAGAAGATAAAGATGAAGAAAAAGAACAAGATAATGATGATGATGAACAAGATGATGATGAGGAAGAAGATAAAAAACAACAAGAACAATATAAATAAGAAGAAAAAAAGAAGATAATGATGATAAAGAAGAAGAAGATGAAGAAGATGAATAATAATAATAATAATATGATAGTGATGATCATGATGAATAAGAATATGATAGTGAATAAGAAGAAGAAAAAGATGAAGAAGTAGAGAGAGATGATGATGATGATGATAAAAATGAAAAAGAAGACAAAGAAGAATAACAAGAAGATGAATATGAAGATGAAGATAATGATGATGATAAAGAATAAAAAGAAAAAGAAGAATAAGAAGAAGATGATTATAATGATACTGAAGAAGAAGTTGTTGTTGATGATGATGATGATAAAAAAGAAGACAGAAAAGAAGAAAAAGAATAAAATCAAGAATAAGATAAAGAAGAATAAAACAACAACAAGAAGTAGAAGTAGAAGAAGATAAAGAAGAATAATAATAATAATAATAAGACAGAATAAGCAATAAAAAAAAAAGAATAATAATAATAAGATAACAAGAAAAAGATGAAGATAAAGAAGAAGAAGAAGAAGAAGAAGATGATGATAATGATGATGATGATGAAAATGAAGAAGAAGGAGTATAAAAAGATAAATGAAGAATAATAAAATAAAAATATAAAGAAGAAGAAGAAGAAGTTGATGATGAAAAAGAAGAAGAAGAATATAAGAAGCAGAAAAATAAAAAGAAGAAAAAGAAAAAGAAGAAGATGATGATGATGCTGATGATGAATAAGATGAGGGGAAGAAGAAGAAGAAAATGAAGAAGAAGATAAAAAACTAGAAGAAGAAGTAGATGAAGCAAAAGAAGTTGTAGAAAAAGAAGAAAAATAATAAAATAATAATAATAAGATGATGATGATGATGAAGAAAATGGCAAAAAAGAAGAAGAAGAAGAAGAAGATTAAAAATAAGAGAATGAATAAGAAGAGAAATAAGAAAAAGAAGAATAAAAATAAGAATAAGAATAATAATAATAATAAAGAAGAAAAAAAAGATGATAATAAATAAGAAGAATATGAAGGAGATAAAGAAGAAAATGAAGAATAAGACAAAATAAAAAAAGTAGAATAAGTGG